>JAUZST010074886.1:0-21299 GCA_034779995.1 Parotocinclus haroldoi
TGTGTGTGTGCGTGTGTGGGTGTGGGTGTGTGGGTGTGGGTGTGTGGGTGTGTGGGTGTGTGGGTGTGTGCGTGTGTGTGTGTGTGTGTGTGTGTGTGTGTGTGTGTGTGTGTGTGCGTGTGCGTCGCAGACGCGGCGACATCCCCTTCACCATGCGCCGTATCGTCAGTCGCTCTGGCATTGAAAGCGATGAAGAGCCCGAAGTCAAGAGCGAAACCCCCGAACCCAAACCTGAGTGAACGAGAGCTGACATCGACACCTGCTGGCTGTAGCACTGAACTGCAGCACTTACACACTTGCGTACACCCGTACATACAAGTTCATACACACAAACACACACACACACACACACATATATAGCAGACAGTCATGTCTACTGGAACTCAGATGCACATCGTTTGTTGTGCCATAAGCGATACGTACACAAACATTTAAACGCTGACAATCAACAAAAAAAAAGTTTGTCGTCACTCAGACTAGGACCAAATTTAGTCTCTCTTTTTTTGTGTTTATTCTCCGGGATATAGAAGATATGATCAATATTTTTGTAATATCCGCTTCTCGTTGGATTCGACCACCTTTCTTGAGCTATTTTTCTAATTACGGGAGCAGAAAAGGTGTTTCAAGAAGTGAAGAAAATGTACTTTTGGAAGGGGACCAAAATGGCAACGCTCGCTTTCTCTCGCTTTCTCTCTCTCTCTCTCTCTCTCTCTCTCTCTCTCTCTCTCTCTCTTCATCCATCCATATATCTATAAAAGTGTATTTTATTCAGACGTTTTATAACGGTGTAAGGATAAACCTATAGCGCTCATTTATATCGGCTGTGCTCTCTCTCTCTCTCTCTCTCTCTCTCTCTTTCTCTTTCTCTCGCCCGTATTTGTTGGTAAATCGGAAGCCTATGCAGGGTGTAGTACTGTATGAAAGGTAGCTGCAGACACTATCCTCAAAATGTCAGGCTTGGTGAAACATAAAGGAAAGAATGTGCACCACGACTCGCGCTTTAACTCGACGAAGCACGGCAGAATATCAGGGCATGCACCAGGATTGTTACGTTACGTATGTCTCAACACTGAGCACTATATAACGCTTATGTGCTTCAACACCACTGAACGAGGAGGAACAGAGGGGGCGCTGCGCGAGGAGGTGCTCCTGAATAAGCCACTGTGCACTATGGCCTTAATGTCGTCCATTCTTGTACTCATGCTTTAATCATTTTTTTTTTGTAGTTTCTACAGGAGGACAGGGGGGTAGCGGGGTAGGTTAGTCTTTCTCACGGCGCACTGTATTCTTTCTGAGCAATTGCCGGCTGAGCTGAAACCCCAAGTCTTACCGTATTCATCGAATGGGATCTCACCACAGTACACCGCGTTCGGTCCTACGTGCCGCTGCGTCGTAGGTCTGGACCTCAAAAAAACAGCTCGGGTTCGGCTTTCTCGCTCACACTGCTGGGAAGTGAGAGGAATTTGTTTCATGATCTACGAATCGCTAATAAAGATTTCGCTCTTTGCCATAAGGAAGCAAACGAAAAATAATCCTAATTTTGTACTTGTTTTCCTGCAACTCCTAAATGATATCCAGAACCGAGTTGTGAACTGTTGGTATTATGCAAATAAACGAGGCTTTCTAAAACAGCAGCGCTCGAGCCTTTGCCTTTTCTTTCAATCGCTTTGAACCTTGCGTAGGTTTTTAAAGCTCCACAAAATGTAAACTGGACTGGGAAAGCATGGGCTCAAATAATTTGAAAGGAAGCAGAAAGGTGCGAGTTATCGCCTCGCCTCAGGGCTGTGGCACGGCGTGCATCGTGGGGATCGACAGTGTCACGTGGGCCACGTTATTACACCATCGAATGCAGTTACATTTGGTGAACACCAGAGGGCGTGCTCCACGCTCCCGTACACATTTAAACGCATAGTTTTGTATCATTTACACTTCCGAACGGAAGAATGACGTTCTTTTTGTCAAATAGAAATTTATTTGTGAGAACATATTGATATGAAGTGATTAAAAAAAGAAGCATTTGATTTGATTTTATTAAACAAGATCGCCAGAAAAGCAGATAAAGGTCAAAACGGTGTTCGATTACACAAATGAGATACAAACTCAGTTATGGTGATTGAGTAGTAAGTGATTATTCATGGGGGTGAACAGAAACCTGTTAAACTGGACCAGAGTGCCCCTGTGGTAGCTTGGGATTTGAACCCTGGACCTTCTGGTTCATAGTCCAATACACAGTCCCAACACGGTAAGCATAAGCATGACCTGAACAGGCTGGACAGTGGTAGCTACTAGACCAGGGAAACCAGGGTCAAGTCAGGTTTGTTTCTAAAGCACTTTTTACAGTGGAGCATTTTTTTTTTCAAAGCAGCTTTATGAGATTGTAACGTATTTTAATATTTAAGGCAAATTCCTAATTTAGCAAGTCTTGTGTGTCTTGACCGTGTCAAGGAAATACTCCCAGAAGTTAGTAAGGAAGAAACCTTGGGAGGACCAAGACTCAAAAAGAGCAAATACGTTTTAGTAATAGCTCAAAAAACATCACCTAAGTAAATGTTAATAGGTACATAAAATATAGTAAAGAATCTGCATAACGCCATTATTTTGTCAGATACACAGACACAGAGATATTTGAGGCACAGGATGGAGGGAGTTACCACCCTCTGGTGTGGCCTGGGCATGGTGAGACCGGTTACTGGAGATGGAAACCAGTGGAGTGATTTTGAAGTGGAAGAACATCTTAGAGAGTGGTGCTGAACTGGTAACATCAGCTCAGAGAGAAAAGAGAAAATGTAGTTACTTATGGATTAAGAGCACAGAGACTATTAATAATGCCGAGTGCAGCATGAAGCTCTGGTAGCAGTAGCTGTAGCAGCATAGCTAGAAAGAGGAGAACCAAAAGGTAACAAACATCACGTGAGACATGGCAACCCACCTCTCCAGCAGTCAAGAAAACAGCAACCCAAAATCCCAGATCACCAGAAATGAATCCCCAGCTCAGCAGGACCGAGGCCATGTTAGGTACGGATTAACATGCTGTCGGGGGTGTACCTGCACCCAGGACAATTCTGGCATAGGTTCCAGATCAGGATGCGGGGTTAGGGGTTAGTGCTTAGTTCAGGGCTTCATAACCTGTGTTCGATGGACGTTACTGGGTTTTAACTGGTCTGTACACTTAGTATGTTTAAGGTATTGATGATGCTGATTATTATTATTATTATTATTATTATTATTATTATTATATTGTGGATCTGCGTAGGAGTCCGTTGCTTTTTGATTATGTAAGAGGAGACATGAGTACTTTGAAAGGGTGAAACACTTCTAGGTTACGTCACTACACTCACTGGTTTATCGCACTCGGTTCACATCCATTCCCAAATTAGAGACTACCAATATGCATAGCTGTTTCAGACAGCCAATCAAATCTCGCGTATTGAGGCACAGCCCACCACACCGCCAGCGTTAGCCCCGCCCAGTCAGTTATATATAATGGCGTCATAGCGGAGCATGTCAGTTAAACTTGTACGAACTGTTTTTCGGTTTATTGTAACCGTACGTTATTATGAGAACCTGCACCGCTACTGCACAGGCACTAAAATAAAGCTGCAAGCTATCTTTGCTATTGGACTTTTTGCAGTCGTTGTACCAGGAGGTAAGTGAAATAGAAGCCTTGTGTTCCGTACAGTTGTGCAATTACACGTCAGTGTGACGACACAGTATCTGAAGCAACAGTTCTCACTAGTCAAGTTTTGTGAAGACACGTTTTTGTTTTGTTTTGTTTTGTTTTTTACTTAGAAGGGTAACGAAAAACTGACACCTCCATTAGGAGTAATGGTGACAAGGCAGTCTCTAAATTGTACACGATATTTTGACATGTGCTCAGTTTAAACCAGAAACCAGTTTAACCAGTGACGGTTTACTGGATTAAAGAACGCTAGGAGACTCCCTTTATTTGTAATAGTTATTTAGGTCATGTTTTTGCGGTTTATATTGTGTATTATATTTGATAACCTTCTGTTCTCTCCTTTGTTGTCTTTAATGATACCGGATTCAACTGAACCTATTAAACACTGCGTTTTATTTAATAGTTTATTCGCTTTTGATTTTTCTGTTTAGCTTCAGTGCATTTCAGTGATTAAGAATAAATGTTTTATTTCTATTATGCTTATTGCTTACATGTGTTAGAAAATGTAGGTTAGAAAAAGGCCGGGTCCCATTTTGTGATCCTGAGTACAAAGTTTTCTTCCTCATTACATTTAGGGACTTTTTCCTTTCCACTGTTGCCATGGGCTTGCTCGTTTGGAACTGTGCACCTGGATCGTGGTAAAGCAACTCTGCGAGACCGTGCTTTTTTTTAAGAGGGGGGGCTTGGCTTGAGACCTGCAGCCACCAGATAAAGTGCAACATCTCAGAGTTTTTTTAAAGTGTTGTATTAAACTTATTGACCCAAACTTGCATTATAAGAGAGTTTGCTTTAGTTGAGCCCCCTGCAAGACTATGCAAGACGGGTTGCCAGATATAGTGCCACAACCTTTCCATGGGATTTTTCTCTGTCAAATAATAATCTGAAACCTAATCATGAACTGTGAGTATTTTTGAAATCCTAAAGCAATAGTTCCTAAGCGAATCCTGGGGTGGCACTGCGACTACTTGTTAGCTAACCACCACGGTGACCCAGAGTCCTGGCAGTGTTTTCTGGCCACATGTTGGCCGTCTGAGCCAAAGAGAGTGACCTTTCTGATTGGTGAACAGGTGCCTGTTTTGGGATTGGCGTTCAACTGTGTCTCGTCAGACCCTCTGTGACCCTGACCAGACCCACAAAGGAAGTTCTGAAGTGCTGGCAGGATGTCTAAACGTTTAAGTTTGTAGTAATAATTCAAATAATGGAAACATTATGATAATACTGATACTGCTGTAGACCGACGAGATAAATTGCATTTATTCTTACGTTTAACATCCAAAAAGGTTGGGTCTCTTTTTGAGCCTTGGTAATCCCAAGGTTTCTTCCTTCCAATGTTTAGGGAGTTTTTCCTTGCCACTGTCACACTAAACTTGCATAATTTGGGATTAGATATTAGAAGATAATAAATGCTGTAAAGCCGCTCCACTGTAGAACGGGCTCTAGAAATAAATCTGACCCGACTTCAACTTTTAAGTGGCAACACAAAGCGTGTCATCAGTACTATTAAAACATGTGGCCTGCAGTGGGGACGGTCACATGCACTGATTGTTTAATGGAGGACGGTGTGGAACAGGAATGTCGTGACCAGGGGACTGTCCCCATTTTGGTTCCCATCTCTTTTCCTTCCCATGTAGATCTGCCTGTGCTGCCGTGCCATCAGTTCCTACGGGGGCTTGTTCGTTTGGTTCGAAACCACACCTGTAAAAGGACACGGGCTGCATCAGGAGGGACTGCTGGCTCCAGCGTCTCCAGCACCACCATGGAGTTTTCTCTGGTGAGTTCACAGTTCTGCTTCCTCACCACATTACAGCAAGCTCTTTTTTTTTATACAGACTGTTATGGAATCCATGGTCAGGAGCAGAGGTGGACGGTACCAAAATACGCTTACTTGAGTATGGCGCACTGTACTTAAGGACTTTGAGTATTTTGCTTTTACAGAGTATCATATTTTTGATCAATCTCATTACTTTAACTCCACTGCATTTCTATCAATGTCCTCGATGCTTGTCAATAGTCTGTAAATGAGATTTCTCTTTTCATAGGAAGTGAGTTTTCAGAGGTGAACCGGAGTCAAAATCGCTTATTTAGAATCCGTTTAATCGCATTAAGCTCATGAAAACATTTTTACTATCAGAACTTTTTATGACTCCTTAAACAGCACTGATATTTTAACTTATGGTACAACTTTCATTGTATCGAAATAACTTTTGACCAATAGTAGCTGTACTTTGACTTGAGTCGTCACTGTCAAACCACTCGCCGGTTTTGCTCGAGAAAGCGGAGGGAAGGGCACAGAGGGCATGATGCCAGCTGGCGCTCAGTGTTTTTGTTTACATTTGGTCTCGGTCACTATTGCATTCCAAGTGGACTGGCTCAGTTTCCGGAGTAAACAACTGAAAGTGGCGCAGTGCCACGACAAGCCTCCAAATATTCCAACTGCACCATTGGTTCATACTGCGATGGAAGCTCTGATCAGATTAAATCATCATGACCAAATACAGGGCAGGGCAGCCATGAGTGGGTGCTGGATGTGTGATGGAGCAGGTACAGGATGGAGGATGGAGCAGGTATGGGATGCACATTACTGTGCAAAAGTCTTAGGCCACCTTAAGATTTCTCTCTTTGGCCATGGTATAATGGCCATATATTAGTGACTGTGAGAGGAAATAATTGTGTATATACACACACACACACACACACACACACGTGGGTGTGGGGGGTGGGTGTGTGGGGTGGGTGTGTGTATACATACACATTTATACACACGCACACTATATATATATCCCAAATGTGTATTCGCCGGTTGTATTTTAGTAAGAGGACGGAGAAATATTCGTATATGGTCATTATACCCTTGGTAAAATAATGGTAAAGCTTCTCTAAAGGTGGCCTAAGACTTTTGCTGCACAGTACTGTAGAACAGAGCAGGGATGAATGTTTAACGCTGCAGGTTACTCTGGAGGCTCTGTGCTTGTTCAGCTGCTTGAGATGCTGCTATAAAACAAACTTAGGTGAGTGAAGTAATAATGTTAGAGTGGTAGTTTATGAAAAATGGCTGATCAATGATGACTGGTGAGGAAATGTTTCCAATGCATAATATTAAAGAAGTAGCATGTTGTAATATTACATGTGCAGCATGAGAGGGGTATGAGTAATGTGGATATTTATAACACGCTATTTTAAGTCTGTGTGTGTGTGTCTCTCTCTCTCTGTCTCTCTCTCTCTGTCTCTCTCTCTCTGTCTCTCTCTCTCTGTCTCTCTCTCTGTGTCTCTCTCTCTGTGTCTCTCTCTGTGTCTCTCTCTGTGTCTCTCTCTAATTCAGAGAGGTGGAGAACGAATTGGAGTTGGTATGGGAAGCGACTAAGAGAGAGAACCAGCACTTACAGAAGGCAGTGATGGGCGGAGCTGATTTTCACTCGAGTTTGGTCTGGCGGTCACACACCAGTAGACAAACCAGTCCTGTGTTCAAGTCGGACCCAGAACAGCCATACAACCAATCGTCTGATGAAAGTGAGAAGAATGAATAAGGACCAAATGATTTTGATGAAACAGCCTGCTGCTCTGCTGGACCGATATAAGAAGCATGCAGACATGGACAAGGACGTCCAAACCAGACCTGCAGAGACTCCGTATTCAGCCGTTAGGAACCAGGGCTTTTTCCACCTGAAATACAGCGCCTGATCTGGGGCTACAATACTCTAAAGAGTCCTTCTGATTAAAAGACAAAACCAGACACATCTGAAGATAAATCGCAGTGTTTTTTAGTTCCAAGCTCTGACCTCATATGCTCACCACTTGTTTTTAAGATGATTTCTGATCTATTGTAAGATCACCAAAAATCAATCAATACATTGAAAAATAACAACAACGTTTCTTAATTACTCAATTGATATATCAAGATCAAATGAAAGCACGACTTTTCAATGCCTGAAGTTTAGATTTGTTTCTAATTTAATTTGAATCCTAGGTGCCACCTGATGCCCACCTTTAGGAATCAGTGTGTGAGTATACGAGCTTCCCCCAGTTTAAAACACCACCATGGATCATACACACATAACCTAAAGCTTATGAACTGGCCGATCATCAAAGGAAGTTATTAAGGACAACCTGGACGTGTTATGTTATCTTTTATTATCAGTCTTATATCACTTTGGGTCAACCATTGAGAGGATCATGATCTTCTGCCATGACGCTGCAGTTTTAGATAGATATTATACTACAGTATCGAACTGCACGTGAGGAACGGAATGGAGGGTGATGCTTAGGGGAAGCCTGATTTTCAGCTGGTAATGGCCTGGCCTGTCCAATACTGCCCCCATGTGGCTGATATTATGACATGAGGCATCTCGAGCAGTCGTATAGACGGAGCTTTCGCCTCTTTTAATTGATAATATCATATAAATGATACTACAGACTCTAAATGAAGCCGTAGACAGGGAAGCGAAACTGGGCTTCCTTTCGAACCTTTCGATTGTAAAGGAAATATAACATCAGGTTTTGGGTGTCATCACCACAGGTGGAGCTCACGCTCGAACCCTTGTGAAAAGTGGTGCTTAAACACTCATTTATCACAAAAAAAAAAAAAAATTAAGGAATGTCCACATGGTAACGGCTCAATCCTCTGCATTGTGTCACCAACAAGATGAACAAGTTACCCTTCATTTCTCAGTATATATATATATTATATAGATTCACACTGCAGCAGAACAATCAGCCAGAACACACCACTAAACTCCCTCAACACCAAAGAACAACGAGCGCTGACCCTACTCCAGTCACCTGACCTAAACACGTCATCTATTCCAGTCCGAACGCACGTTTTCAGTACAGCAAAAGGGAGAACATGCCAAATACGAAGACATGCTGAAATGTCGGTCACTACCTCTCAATGTAACCTTGTTTAGAACAGGAAGAATATGGACTATTTATACATTTCCTTGAGATTGTAAGTGTATAAGGTAGCAGTGCCACACCTAAGAGACGCAAAAGCACAACTTTGCTCCCTAATTTTTTCAGACCATAGCCTGTTCTTTCCGCCAGTTACTGATAATCATTTCCTACCCATCACGCGCACCCCACTGGTATTTATAACCCGACCCCCCCCCCCGTGCAACGCCATCTGCAGGAGCATTTAATTACTACACAAGGAGACCGTTCCTTGTCTGGACCGTATATGATGCAGCGATATGGGCGTATTGTGGAACAAAAGACATTTGGATAGAGGGGAAATGACAAACGGGCGTTTTTGGCATGGATTAACATCCTCGTTGGCAAAACGAGTTTAGCAAAACTTTAACCGCGCAAAGTTAATATGATTTTTTTTTTTAACTATAACTTAATGGTTCCACTGTAGAACATTGTTAAGCTGCTGTTATCGAATAAATGAGGATGCTTAAAAAAAAGCATTATTTTTCTTTTACACATTATTTTTTGTGTAAGAACGGCACTGCAGATAGTGTTATATCAACAGACTTAATTTCTAAACCATCATATATATATATATATAAATAATTGTATGTTTTGCTCAGAAAATATACACGTGGAGTGAATTATCATCAATAAAAGAGAATTGATTGTATTTTTTTGCTCTTCCAAGGCCATCTCTTTATAGATAAGTAGATGTCATGAGATAATCACACTTTATTGATATCATATATATGGATATATACGCAAGCATACGACAGGATTTCATTCTTTTCTTCGTATAGCCGACTCTAGGGCTCAAAGGCCAGTTTTGGCCACGATTCAGCCACGATACAGCATTCTTGGACGGTCCGGACTTTGTTCATTTCAAAACATTAACTTTATACTACAATCCTTTTTGGTAGTATGACCCGTGTGCTGAGTGTGCTTGGAGAATCAGTTCACTGACAGATTTGCTTACAGTTCCCTTAATATTTGCTAATATCATTAAGAAAGCATTGTCCCAATTAACAATTGTCAGTAATTAAAAACAAAAACAATCAACAATTACAAGCTGTCATGGCCCAGATGCAGCAAAACAGTTTCACAGAAGAGATCCGAGGTTCTGTTTTACTCTCATCAGTGCACAAGAAGTTTTTTTTCCAACATTTTGTCCTCCTTGTGGCTTGCCCACATGACCTTTAGCACCAGTGCTGGCCGGTCTTCTCCTGCTGGTGGACCCATGGCCACGAACATGCATGGTCCTTGTGGGTCGACCACTGCTGGGATCATAAGGGTAAGGACGGTCTTGAAATTTGTCCGTCTGTACTCAATCTGTCTGACTGTAACGGTGGACTAGCTCTTTGGGAACAAGCACCACAGATGCTATAATATTGGGTCGCCTCTACAACCCCAATTCTAATGAAGCTGGGACGGTTTTTATTCCAAATAATTACTCGTTTGGAATTCGGCGCCTGTAAAACGTTCCAAAAGAGTTGGGACGGGGCGTGTTTAGCGCTGTGTTTTAGTAGTTTTAAAGGGTTGGAGCTTGTAGAGTGGACGCCGAATAGCTTTCACATCGCACAGCTACTGAGAGATAATACGCACCTGTCCAAAGGTCAACATCTCTATGGATTTTATGAGCGCAGATGTTCTGAGAGTCACTGCCGTTAAACAGTGAATACGCCTCAAATTGTTCCTACTTTCTAACGACTGGATTTAGCTATTTGGGGCAAACGGGAGCTATAATATAATGGGAGCATTCAGTTCAGTAGGCAGTGGCTCAGACTTCTGAACCAGCTCCTCATTAAATCTGTACAAACAGCTCATGGAAGAGACATCAGTGAGGAATTAGTGAGCCACTCTGGTTCCATCACACCTCTGGTAAGATCCGGATCACACCAACAGTTTAAACATTGCCCCCAAGGATCCCAACCCTCCTCTGAAGATAAACAGCAGCCAGTATAAGCAGAAAATGGTGCGTGAAGATCTCTGGTCCATGCCATGGACGGGTTATGGACGGGAAAAGACTGGCCATCCAGGTTTAACGCAAAGTGGTTTTTTTTGTTTGGTTTTTCTACTGCCTCATTCAGTCCGTACGGGATCAGGTGTCTCTGACCAAGGGGTACTGTGTGGGCAAGTCCAGTTTGACCAGCAACCAATCCCGGCCGCTCTCCGTCCCCATTTTACTCACTCCCACCAATCCCAGACCGGCACAAAAATGAGCAGCGTAAGCACCGCCTCTCGTGCAGAGTGATCAAATGGGACCAGAAGGATGGATCAGAGCTTCAGGTAACTCAACCTGTACACGTGTGGGACTTCAACATGCAGAACGTACAGCGCTCTCCTCTAAGGTTTGTCTTTCATTGCACATTCCTCTAGTAACATCTCTAGAACAAGCCCACGACTTTCTTTTGTCTTTTCACAACTGGTCCAAACTGGTCCGGGAACGGTAACTGGACAACCAGACCGCTCACAAAAACAAGGGGATATTTCTCATTCTAATATCCCATACTGAACTATCCCCTGATTTTGGTGAGCGTTGGGTGGGTGTGACTGCGGGCTGTATATTTGATAACCTGTTCGAATCAGGCCTGAGTCTGTCCTCTGTTTTCCCCCCAGATTGACCGGTCTATAAAAAGGCATCGTTTTGAACTTTCAGCTCTGAAACAGACGATTCATCTTTCTGAGGCGTAAGTATAACGGCATTACAAATAAGCTGCATTTTAGCACGAATAATTCATCACCGGTGAGTCCTTATCAAAAAACAGCTTTGGTTTGATGATGAAGATGATAATGATGATCCTGTAATTAATTTAGTGATGCGGTTGGATGAATGCCTACGCACAGAAACGTACAAACAGTGCAATTAAAGCACTTAGTGTTCCAGCAAGTTTTAGGAAGAGCACTATAATTTCGACTGATAACAGAGGTGGTAGCAAAGGCATCCTGCCCCAGCGCAGTGTTTTCTTGGCGGTTTATTGTGGTGATTTACAGATTAAGAACGAAGAGGAGGGCGTGATGGGCAACAAAATCGTTATTGTATGGCAATTAAAGCTAGGTATACTGCCAAAGGGATTTACAACTGACACAAGCCCCTGCCTTAACACACACACGCGCGCTAACAAACCATTAACGTTTTACATCTTGTCGGTCAAAGGTGCCTGCTAAACACTGATTTGCTCGAGGTGACACCGGCTGAATTTACGCAAACAAATCAGGTTAACTACGGCATAAACGCTGTCAGTTACACTATAAAAGGAAAACATTAAAACAGATGCAGCTGATAATCTGCTATGGAAGTGTGTATCCAAATAAATCAATCAATCAATCAATAAATCTACGTCATCCAGCGTGCTGATTGATGAATTAGGGGGCGAGTCTCAACTCTCTAGTCTCTAGTTTCTCTAGTCCAAATTTACACCCTTTATCCAGACTGACTTCCAACCGCTACACTTTACAATCCAAGCCATCGAGGGTTAAGCTCCTCGCTCAACGAGCTACTTGGCAGTGGTTGGATTTGGACCGTGGACCTTCTGGACCACAGAAGCGTAAGGAGGATGAAATAAAGGATGGGTGAGATCCCCCCTGGCCCTCTGGAGCCTACGGCAGCGCGGTCACTCTTACAGTAACTAACCAGGATAGGGGTACGATGAAAAACACAAAGGCTTCCGTCCACAGTGCACTAGACAAAGAATGCAGAAGTACTTCAGCCGTCTGTCGCCGTACCCTTTCTTTACAGGGCAGAATTTCTAGACGGCAGACATGGTGGATAAAAGCGGCAACGGTGACGTCGTACAGAGTGAAGATCCCCAAACCAAGAACAACGAGGATGCGAAAAAAACGGTGCTGCAAAAAGACGTGAGTGTGTTCAGACATGTTTCCTGGCTGGCTTTTATTCTTTCACTTACCGTTTAATGAGCTGGTAACATTTTAAACACCTAACACTGTTGGCGTCACTGTCAGGTTTAATATTAACCTGACCAGCTGGATGGAACACACCAAATATCAGTGTTAGGAGCTTAAAGGGGAGTGGTTTATGCTAATTGTTAGTGCACCGATTAACAGAAACGGGCTCAATAATCATAATATTCGAACACGTGATGAGATTGTAGATTTATTGCATGTGTTTTCGTGTGCCCTTATTATTTATGTTTGCGCCGCAGATCAGCGTGTAACCCTTGTTTCAGGTTTCGGGAATGTTATGGGGCAGCAGCCTTTTAAATGGCATTGCATTACGGGGAGAAAGACCGCACAGTTAAATAAGACAGAACGATCCGCCGATCGTTCATCATGGTTTCGAATGTCAAAAAGCTGTTGCTCCACGGCTACCCTCGTCTTAAGAGTGTGCTATACATACAGAGGCCCTGTAGTCGGCTAAGTAGCACTCAGAACACAACTGAAATCAAACGCTTCCTCATCATAAACGTCAGCAGCTGTTTCGTAATAAAAGCCGCGTTTGTGCCGCTCTCACGTTTTCCCCTTCCTGTCTGTTTCAGGTGGGTTTAATAAGTGGGATCTGCCTGATCGTGGGAACAATGATCGGCTCGGGAATCTTTATCTCTCCCAAATCGGTGCTTGCCGGAACAGGAGCAGTGGGGCCGTGCCTGTGTGTGTGGACCGCATGTGGCGTGCTCTCAACCCTTGGTTAGTAGACAAAAACAAGCCCCGAAAATCCCGTGTTAACATCCTGAGACGACACGAGGGGCACTAACAGCTCGGCGATAGGTACAGGATCTCCACGTGTCCTTTCCTAATGGCATTTTTAGCACGATAATACTCGCCCTCACGCAGCGAGACTTTATGACAGGACATCGGAAGCCGTCCTGGTGCCCGGTTGCCAGATTTATCACCGATTGAGGATTTATACAGAGTTACGCTTCGGTAAGCTACGAGCGGGCAGGTTCTTTAGGGCCAGGAGCGGGAAATGTCACGCAGCCAAGCTTCATGTGTTGCGGTCGGCTTTCGGGCTAATATAAGCGGTAACTTTACGTGGGTGCTTATATTGGGCTGAAATCCGAGCAGCCGGTAAGCCCCAGAGTGCGTGGAAGTCGGGGCAGTGTGATGAGAGCTTGAAACTGATCACGAGATTATACAGTAGAATACAGGAAGCTTTGTTTGCTGGGAGGGAGGTGAACTTGTAAGGTCCGGTCACTCTGAGACATTCTGCACAAATAAAAAAGCCTTAACGTAGCCCCTCCTAGAAATCCTCTTTGCTCTAATACAATAAACCCTGAGCACAGCTGAACTCTGATCACAGTTTCCTGCCTGCTTTTCTTTGGTTCTGTCTGTGTGTATAAACAGGAGCTCTTTGCTATGCTGAGCTTGGCACCATGATCACAAAGTCTGGAGGGGAATACCCGTACTTGCTGGAGGCTTTTGGACCCATATTTGCCTACTTGTACTCCTGGACGACCATTTTCATACTGAAGCCGTCTTCATTTGCCATCATCACCCTGAGCTGTGCAGAATACGCCTCCACCCCATTCTACCCCGGCTGCCCCCCGCCTGTGGTCATCAAAAAATGCCTGGCTATAGCCTTCATCTGTACGTGATTTCAAAAACAAAAAAAACAAAAAACGTAAAGTTAAAGCGTGGTTTGTTTGCTGTGCTTGGAAATCGTGATAGATAAAGATAAAACATTGGAAATTTTGTTTCGTTTTGAAAAAGTGTTGCCACCCTGCCAAAAAAAAAATGTAAAAAAACTTTCCTAACGAAGCTTCTTTAGACTGTAGAACCCGGCTCTACTTGGCAACCCGTTGAATCTGCTATTGTAATGTTATTGTAAAAGGTGGTCGCATTAAATACTTGCCATCGTAGCTATTTTCAGTTTCACGTTGGCTGTAAAAATTCTGAAAAAATAAAAATAAAAATCGGATCGTTGCTAAAACAACAGATCTGGCAACCTAGCCCTACTTCCTAATTTGCGGTGCCTTTTTTCTCTGTTTTGTCACAGTGCTGATTGTGGGCGTGAACTGTCAAAGTGTGAAGCTGGCCAGCTACGTTCAGAATTTCTTCACGGCAGCCAAGCTCCTCATTATCGCCGTCATAATCATTTCGGGTATCGTCCTACTGGCCGAAGGTTGGACCTTCTTATAGTTCTTGTGTCTCAAATCAGATAGCAATTAGCTAAAGGGCCCTGTGGTAGACCCTGGTTCCCTGTGTGACAGCATGCGCTAATTACAAGAAAGAAAAACGTTATTCAGTATTGGTACCTATCGGATCTCTGTTATCACAGACCGATTGTTTAGGGATTTTCCTTGCCACTGTCGTCCTAGGCTTGCTCCGTATGGCATTGGCCTTAGATATTAGAAGATCTACAGTGGCAAAGTTGCTTTGAGACGGCGCTCCATGGTACAAAGCGCTAGAGAAGTGAATGAAACAGGTTCAGCATCGTCCCTGATACGACCTGGCGAGAGTAAAAGTGCCTGCATGTTCTTGGCAGTCTCTCGGTTTCCTTGACCTTTTCTTGGGCAGGGTAAATACCGGAGCTCGATAACCTCTGAATTGACAATATAAAATGGTATCATGGTCTAGATCTTGGCTGTGGGCCATGTGTGTGCTTTCAGTAAATGTTTACTGCTCCTTTGTTAGATTCCCATCAGCTAATAAATGAAGCAAATAAATCAGAGCACCGGCTACAAAGAATAGGCAAGAATATTGTCTGTACTGGCTGTTGTTAAAATGCCTTTCTTTTGCACGTAAAAAACAAAAAAAAACAAAAACTGTCCTCAAGATGTGAACTCGATTAGAGTCCACCAGGGCGTCCTACACCTGGCGCGATCGGACGAAAAGTCCTGAGGCTTAGATTTAGGCAAGTAGAGAAGCCCACTTTTGGAGCTTTGAGGTGTTTTCAGGAGCGCAGTGACCAGCACTAGCAGGACTCTCAGTTAGGGACGTGACCAGGAAAACCTTCTGTACGGATGAGCTAAAACACCAGTCACAGCAGCACAACCAAACCACACCCACCAAAACGTCTAGGTGTCTCAATACTTTTGCTCGGATACGAACCTTTAGAAGAACGGCCTTGATCAAATGCTCTCGTATAAATGTTACCTTATTTGAGGTCCTGCAGTCACCAATCAGTTATTCTGAATTCCCTTATTAGTTTTTCAGGATCCCGCTGTAGGTTAAAACATGCTCATTAGTGAAAGGCAGCTCGAGTTTTTTGGGGGGGGATAAATCAAAAGAGAGTCCCAATCAGCTTGGGATAAGAGTCGTTTAACTAGAAACAGAAAATGTGTTGTAAAATGATTCTGTTTTATTTATATATATATATATATATATATATATATATAAACGCTCTCTCGCTTTCTGTTTCATGTTCTTGCTTTCAGGCAATACAAAGAGTCTCGAAAACACATTCGAAGGAGCAACAACTTCGTTCGGGGCTATCGGCCTCGCATTTTACAACGGCCTTTGGGCTTATGACGGCTGGTGCGTTTGTTTATTTGGTTAAGGCTGTTCAAGCGATTCCTTTTCCTTTTTTAGTCTGGAGTTCTATCGATCAAAACGAATTCCTGATAGAGTTTTCTATTTTCCATTCCTGTATTAATAAACTGAGCAGTCCCCGTGTAGTAACGCCGTACAAACTCGATCCCTATAAACCGTATCAACCTTGCTTACATACAGAATGTGTGAACGTGCAAATGTGGGTTGATTTTGGAACTACAAATCTTCTCTCTGTTCCTCCGTGATCAGGAATCAGCTGAACTTCATAACAGAAGAGCTGAAAGACCCGTATCGGTAGGTTACCTATTTTATACGGCGTTATACTGCTTTTGCTTTCAACCATTCGCGCTTTCCCAGTTACTGGAACCATCAGAGCTCTGGGGCCTGGATCTGGCCCAGTTGGTCATGAGCATTTCATTGCACTTGGTGTTAAATGGGTGAGGTTCTGAGCGCCTATAGTAAATGTCAGGGGTGTCGTCAGGGTTAGGGTTAGCACCCTAGGGTGAGATGCTTTATTAGGGTGCACTGGGAGGAGTGTGGGAGTGACAGAGCTGATCTTGTTCTACTGGCAGCATGATGACTGGACTGTTTGCTCTGATGCTTACAATCCCTGCACAGGAACCTTCCTTTGGCCATCATTATTGGGATTCCCCTAGTGACCCTGTGCTATGTGATGGTCAACATCGCCTACTTCACCGTTATGACACCATCTGAACTCCTGGCGTCTTCTGCCGTCGCCGTGGTAGGTGGTCATCGTGAACACAAGCGCACGTCTCTCTCATTTTCAGACAGGAGCTCTCTTTAAAGCATTGTCTGCTTCCCAGACCTACGGGGACAGAGTGCTTTACCCGCTGTCCTGGGTGGTGCCCCTGTTTGTGGTGTTCTCGACATTCGGCGCTGCAAACGGGAGCTGCTTCACGGCGGGAAGGTAACGCCTACCGAGACAAGCCGCTAAGTTTAAGCGTTCAGTTCGACAGATACAGACTGTAGTCCATCTGCCGTTTTAACCCCCTTCACTCTGCTCTCTAAGCACCTGCTGTTGGTACGAGTGGATCGGACACGGCAGCGCTGCTGGAGTTTTAAAACAGTGTTCCACTGCCTGTCCAATTTATTAGAAGAGAAGGCAGCTGTATTACTGTATTAGCCATCTACTGGCTGGCGGATTATTTTCAGTCCAGCACCGACACTTGGATGGACACTTGGTGGATTAAAACTCCAGCAGCACTGCTGTGTCTGATCCAACTGTTCCACTACCACACACTCAGAATGATCCACCATCCAAATAGGACCTGATCTCTGGGGTCCTGTGGGGGCCCTGACCGTCCACTGTATATAAAGTTTCCCTCTTTTAAACACATGACCTAATCTGTATGAAAGCTCTAACGTGCCATGAACATTTAAAAGTGGCTATTAAATGACCTGAAATGTCTCCACATTGACATTGGATTTACTGGAGTGGTGCACATTTGGTTACAGCTTCCTAATTCCTAATTGGGTATGAACGTTTTGCACGTCATTCATCATAACGTAAACAAGACTACCAATACTGGGTTTTCCGGCACGACTTCCAAGATCATTTCCATGCACCTACAATGTATTATATATATATATATATATGTATATATTTACACCGGACGAACGCTGAAAAGATTCCTTTGATGTTTAAACGTCTGCTTGACCCGGCCGTGTTCGGTCAACCTTGAAGAAGCGCATAAAGCCGGGCGTATGTTTAACCCCAACCCGTTATTCAGAACGGAAAGGGTTTACTGTTTGACTGGTAGTTTTACAGGAGCAATTAAACAAAACTTTTCCATTTATCCGTCGAGCAGAATCTTTTACACAACTACCTTTACAAGTACATTTATTATTTCGCTTTTCGTTTGGTGTTTTTATGGAACAGCCCACTTGTCCTGGCTCTTACTCTGCCAACAAAACAGTAAACACAGGCTCCTATGAACGTTTCACCACAATGATTAACCCAGGCTTATTATTTAGGTATTTACGTTTATATAAATAGGTGATCTAAACACGAGGAACGACAGCAACGAATACGTTACTTTGCACCCCGTCACGCCCAACTCTGAGTCCAAAACATGCATTAGGTTAAGCGGTGTAGCTAAAGAGTCTCAGTGTGAGCCCGTGCATGTATGTGTGTGTCTAGGTAAAAACTATAGGCTTTTAACTTTAACGCGTTAATTCTTATTGAGATATATAAAATATAGAATTAAAGGTGAGATTTTTGATGTGTGTGTGTGTGTGTGTGTGTGTGTGTGTGTTTAAGGCTGACCTATGTGGCTGGACGTGAAGGACACATGGTGAAGATTCTGTCCCATCTCAGCGTGAAATACCGCACTCCTTCACCGGCACTGATTTTTAACGTGAGTCACTTATTTTCGGTCTGAACTCATTCGTTAACTTTAGATATTTCTTTTTTTATTTACAAACTACTTTGCTATCGTAACACTACAGCCTTTCCGTCGCATACGTCACCCTGGTCTTTTTAATCGACTGCAATGCAGAGATAAAGGCGTATTTGTACGAGCAAACTGCATGCACACGATGCGAAAATAAGCCAGAGATACCGCGGAGTGGAACACACACACACACACACAGCGTCCCAAAAAGAAGCCCAAACCGTTCTGACCCTGAAGAGTAAACACTAAAATGCAAGTTTTGTCTCCGATGAGCTCAAAAAGAAACATTAAAAACTGCAGAAAGTGAAAGAAAAATCTCCAGAAAGAAAAATGGTGTACGCTCATCCTAGAATCTCCCCGACATCGCCCCGATCACAAAAACCCACCGCCTAACTGTTCAAGGGCACGACAGCGTACAGAGCAAACGCACGTTACCGATCACACACACACACACACACACACACACACACACACTTACAATGATAAAACATCAACAAACAAAGCTCACTGGCTGCACACAACCCGGAAGGAATGAGTCCACTTGAAGAAACAGAACAGGCACAACCCAAAACCACACTTTTGCAAACTTTTGCATTTTGTGTTTCTTCTAGGCAGAGAACCATCGTGACCCCTAAAAGGGTCGAACCCCAGACCGGAACGCAGTTCCTATTTATGGGAAGAGCTCGTTCAGAGGAAATCAGTATTTACGAAAACAGAGACAAATACAAATACAAATACAAAGCGTGACATAGATCAGACTAATGAGATACACATGCTAAACCTTTTTCAATGGGTCTGACGTTACCCTTGCTTAACTTTAGTTATCCATGCTCGTTAGGACCTGGGTCATTAAAGAGGACGAGGAACCGTACCGAGTGAAATAGGAACATTTCGAACATGCCCTAACCACAACACGTTCTTTTATCCAAACCCAGGGGATTCTCTCCGTCTGTTACGTCCTGCCAGCAGACATCAACGCCCTCATTAATTATTTCAGCTTTGCTCAGTGGGTCTTTTATGGCCTCACTGCCTTTTCCCTCATCTACATGCGCTTCACCAAAAAAGAGTTACACCGACCTGTGAAGGTAAGACCGACTCAAAAGACTCTTCAGCTTTTCTCCACCTATCTAAGAGCCGGCAGAATGGGCGAGGTTTAGCTTTAAGAAGTATCTGTTCAGTACTGTAATGTGTCACAAAAAGCAGAGAGTAGGGTCTGTAGTTACCAGTATAATGTGAATAACTTATCTAGGGTAACCCAGGTAACAGGACTGCCGAGCTGGAACAGGTTAGGGTAAGTTACAGATGTCTGTACCCCACAGGTACCCATAGTTATCCCCGTGGTGGTGGTGATCGTTTCCTGCTATCTGGTTTTGGCGCCCATCATCGAGCAACCTGATATTGAGTATCTGTACTGCGCCGTGTTCATCGTCGGTGGTCTGTTATTTTATTTCCCCTTGGTCTATCGCAAGTTCAGGTGGACCCGCAAGATCATGGGTGAGTTAAGCACAGACTAGCGGCCCCTTACCTACTTTTGACATTTACCTCTACGTCTGAGCCAAACGTCGACGTGATCAGACAGTTTGTGTGTGTGTGTGTGTGTGTAAATGCACTCACTGTGGAATACGCTTTTCGCTCTCAGCACCCATCACCATGCACCTTCAGCTGTTCCTGGAAGTCGTCCCACCGGAGAAGGAGCAGTGACGAACGGTCCAGACACCTGATGGTTCCAAACAGTACAGATACCACAAGTCTTAAACGTGAATCAGATCATGAGGACTTCTGAAGGCGTGCGTTATTGTGTAATGTTTGCGTAACAATGCTCATTGTTTAAGTCTGGTTTGCGTACTTTACGTATTGTAAATAAGGTTCATCTGTAGGGAAAGCATTAGAAGGAATGATCTTAGTTCCTTTAGTAACGGATCGATATTGGTTTACGGAAAAGGTACCAACCACGTTCCCCTAACACACACATACATCTAACACACACACACCTAACGCATACACACACACACCTAACACAGACACACTAAACGGCACCAACTCCTCAATAACTGAAAGCCTCTTGATGAAAACAGACTTGGTGTGAGTGGTGAGTGTTTCTTATTTTAAAATGTTCTTTTTTCCGTACACACACACACACACACACACACGCGTACGGTGTATTCTGTATAAATATAAGGAAATTGTGTAGCAGAGTAAACCGGGTGCTGCTTAAGGTAATTAAAGGGAAGTATATTAGGAGTACAGGTTTGGAATGGGTTATTGTATGTATTGTAAAGCCTTGTCCAAATTAAAAAGGAGACAAACAAGAAACTCTGGCTCTGTTACGTATTCTATCTGAAATGTACATTTACGTCATTTAGCAGACGCCCTTATCCAGAGAGACGTACAATTCATACAGTCTTACAATCCAAGCAACTGTGGACTAAGGACCTTGCTTAAGGACCCAACTGTGGCAGAGGTGGGATTTGAACCCAAGCCCATCAGGTCCAGAGTCCAGTACCTTAAGCGCTAGGCTGCCACAGTCCCACAGTTGACTCCAGTTGAAATGATTTCTAATTATCAGTGGTGGATGAAGAAGATTAAGCTAAGATAATATCATTTAATTTATTTATTCTATTACTAATCAAAATTTTTATTATTCATTTATTAACCTAATTTTGCTCAAACTTAATATACTTGTAGTTTTTATTTAATTAACATCTAGGTCGCCCATGGAGGGCGGGTTCCCTGTTGAGTCTTGGTTCCTGCCGAGGTTTCTTCCTTCCACTTTTAGGAAGTTTTTCCTTGCCACTGTCGCCCTAGGCTTGCTCAACTTGGGATTGGCCTTTTAAGATCATGTATTACTGTAAAGC
>JAUZST010074897.1:0-21298 GCA_034779995.1 Parotocinclus haroldoi
GGGGGAGTGTGTGTGTGTGAGGGGGGGGTCTGGGTGTGTTTGTGTGGATGTGTCTCTGTGTGTGTGTGCGGGGGAGTGTGGGTGTGTCTGGGCGTGTCTGAGCGTGTCTGAGTGTGTGTGTGTGTGCGGGGGGGTGTGGGTGTCTGTGTGGGGGTGTGTGTGTGGGGGGGTCTGGGTGTGTCTGTGTGGATGTGTCTCTGTGTGTGTGTGCGGGGGGGGGTGTGGGTGTCTGTGTGTGTGTGGGGGGGGGGTCTGGGTGTGTCTGGGTGTGTCTGAGTGTGTGTGTGGGGGGGGTGTGGGTGTGTGTATGTGTGTGCGGGGGGTGTGGGTGTGGGTGTCTGTGTGTGATGAGAGAGTTGAGAATGGAATTTGGAGGCTTTGGTTTGATGATAGGTAATACTGTGTTAGGTGATTCATTGTCACACAGAAGCTTTTGTACTACTACTTGTATTTTTGTAAACAAATTCATTATAGGCTATGCCCAAAACAACAATCCCTAATGATGGAAAAGAAACATTTACATTATCTGTTTGTTTATTTTTCATTATTATTTATGGTGAGTTGCTATTTTACTGAGACTAGTAAAAATGTGGTATATTGTTGGTCCAAAACAGCATTGTTTAACCACTTTCGTATTTAAATTTCAGTTAGTAAAAACTCTGACTGTGTTCTTCTCCCCAGTGCTAACATTCCCCTCATGAGAGTGGTGCAGTCAGTAAGACACACCACACGGCGCTCCAGTACAGCCATTAAAGAGGGCTGGATGGTACACTATAGCAACAAGGATACCCTGGTAAATTGTTCAGTCTTATCACTAATCATTCTCTGTGCACTTCATCAGTGTTAAAGAAGCACGAATTACACCTAAGCAAACATGTTAAATAATATTATATATTAAAGCAGCTGTGAACTTCCAAAATCCAAAATGCACAAAATACATTTTCAAATTAGGCACATGTAGATATTTAATAAAGAGCAATGCATGGGTGCAGTTGGATTTTAACTTGAACATTTAAATTAAGATTTATTATAAGGCTTAGGTAAAATGTTATGGCTCCTTTCATGATCATTTATTTGCTAGTATTCTCTAACTGCCAGTGAGATCCACTTGAAAATCCTTGTCTCTAAACTCATTTTAATATTACTTTTCTTACGTACTTTCGTACCTTGGCAAATTATACATTGACTACTTGTTGACCTCTCACCCTCAACAGAGGAAGAGACATTACTGGCGTTTGGACTGCAAATGTATTATCCTGTTTCACAACGACACCACCAATAAATACTACAAGGTAAAAGTTTCTAAAAAAAATGTAAAGGTTAAGGTAAATGTCAAGGTTTATAAATAAATGTTATTTTTATAACTGGTTAATATTGTTGATGTTGTTGTTGTCGTTGTCATTTAAACATGTAAGTAGTGACTGTGAATCTTTTTTTCAGGAGATACCTCTTTCTGAGATTCTAGAAGTTTGTCCACGTGGGAATTGCATCCTGTCGCCTGCTGTTGCTAGCTCACATTGTTTTGAGATTGTCACTGGCACCATCCGCTACTTTGTCGGGGAGGACTTAAATCCATCTTTCTCCCACTTAGCATCAGTTACCGCCACACCAAATAGTTTGGCACCCAGTAGTGGCGTTGGACAGGAAGTTGCCAAAGCCTGGGAGTGTGCCATACGTCAGGCCCTTATGCCTGTCATCTTTCAGGACAATCCGCCATCTGAAGGCAACACACCCCACAGTAAGGAAATACAGAGTTTTCTGAAATGACCAGTATTTTTAACATATGCTGCAGTCTTTCAGTGAAATAATTTGAATTTGTTCTTACAGGGCAGGCATCCATCAGCATTTCAGTGTCTAACAGTCAAATTCAAGAGAATGTGGTAAGTTCATGTACTGTGTACATGTACATTTCTTAACCCTCCAAAGATCTAATCTCTAAATCCCTTCAGTGGTGTTAAGAATGATCATGTATAATAATTTGTATAATAATGATAGTGACCTGTTCTGTAGGACATTTGCATGGTATATCAGATCTTTGCAGATGAAGTTCTTGGTTCTGGCCAGTTTGGAGTGGTGTATGGTGGTATGTTCTTTTTTTCAATTTAAACTTAAAGATAAATTGAACATTTAAAGAGTGATAAATTTTGCGTAATTTATATTTATAAATACTCCTGTATTAAGAATTAAGATTGCAATACTTTTGAATCGAAACAACATTTCTAAACCATCATTTCCTAAACAGGTAAACACAGGAAAACTGGACGGGATGTGGCGATTAAAGTGATTGACAAGCTACGCTTTCCAACTAAACAGGAGAGTCAGCTGAGGAATGAAGTGGCTATACTCCAGGTAACCATGTGCATTGTCATGTATTGGTTAGACAGCCATCTACACAGAACAGTCATAACATGACCGTCTCATTGTACACTCATTTTCCGTGTTCCATTTTTAGTTTTTTTAATTAGATTATTGCTCCACCCTGTGGTTGCTGCCTGCAAGATGCCAGTGGCTGGGCATTTTTGCCAGGTTAAATTATTTCATTGACAATTTGTTTAAAAGTGTTTAAAACCTCCAGCAACACTGCTGTGCCTGATCCACTCAGGGGATGGCACTACTGTGCCTAGGGCCAAAAATATGTTGCTATGCTACTAATAACTACCTGAGATGACTAATATAAATTAAAAGACATATTTAATTCTGTAGTGCTTTTTACAGTGGAGCATTGTCTCAGAACAACTTTACAATTTTTTTTATCTTCTATTATCTAAGGTTAAACCCAAACTAAGCAAGCCTAGGGTGAAAGTGGCAAGGAAAAACTCCCCAAACGTTATAAGGAAGAAACTTTGGGAGGACCAGGATTCTTATTTAGCAGCTTAGACAATATATGTAAGAATTAAAGTTATCTAATGAATAAAAGTAATTGTTTCAATAAGCATAATCTAAGTAAATATAGAGAACATATTTGCAAATGTGAAAATTTAAATGATATATGTAAACTAATAAATGTCATGTGACCACTAATGGCATATACTTTTCTTGTACATCTCTAGCACACTGGGACAGACTCACTATATACAACAAACCCCTCTATGGTGCATTTAACTAAAGATAAGAATTTCTGAACATTTTAAATAAGATGTTGTTATGTTGCTGATTAGAGCACTGCATGCAAGCTGTTGAGCATCTAAATTAGCAACAGCTAAATCAGTGTAATTCTATAACTGTTTCTGAATGTGAGTAACTAGTGAATATAAGTTCATATAATTGCTTGTACCTTCATTTATGACTAAACTTTTGTTTTAGAAATCCTTTATGTACAACAATGGTTTGGTGGTCTGCATTTTGTTGTGGTTTAGGAACAGGACACTTTCTTTGTCTCATTTTCTGTCAATTGTTTCCCTACTGCTCTCCTATATGATTATATGGTCTAGAGCCTGCGCCATTTGGGCATAGTGAATCTCGAGTGCATGTTTGAAACCCCTGAGAAGGTGTTTGTTGTGATGGAGAAGCTTCATGGAGACATGCTGGAGATGATCCTATCCAGTGAAAAAGGACGACTGCCTGAGAGGCTTACAAAGTTTCTTATCACACAGGTTGGTATCTGTTTATGTCAGTGCACTGTGGTAATAATAATATTTATTCATTATTACCACAGTGGTAATAATATTTCTGCACCATGCAGAAAAAATATGACCATAAATTGGGTTTGCACATCATTTTAACACCATTAGGTATGAATAGGTTTGTTATTTACAACCATGGTCAGAAAAAGTTGAGACAGTATGGAAATTTTCTGTGCATAAAGGCCAAGGGTGCAAGGTTCAACTGATCTCTCAGACCATCCATACTCTTATCAGGAACAAATCTAAAAGCCAGGGTGCGTCATATTTGGGGATGTGTCAGTACCCGTCATAACGGTCATTTGCACTACTTTGATGGCAGCTATAAATCAGACAAGACAGCTTTTTCAAAACACTGTGTCAATCATACTTTGAAAGTCTGAAAATACTTTAGAGAAGAGTTCTGATGGTATGGATGTGTGTTAGTGGGTAACTTGCACATCTATGAAGGCACCATTAATGCTGAAAGATACATACAAGTTTTGGAGCAACATATGCTGCCGTCCATTTTTCCTTTTTTAAACCTCATTGTCTGTGTGCTCATGTGATGCGCAAGCACGCAGTGCTCTGATGAATAAATTATGCCAGTTATCTTTATCTTTAAATGTGCCGTCTGGGTGTTTGGTGTTACATAAAGATAAGTACCATTTTTTTATTTTAAGTTGTTTATTTATATTGCTTCTTGTCATTTTATTTTTTCATATAATCATTATTCTTTATTATTATTGTATTAATTTATAATTATTATTTACTATACAAAAACACAGCACAATGAATTTATAGATGTGGTCCATATATAAGAGGTATCTGTGTTTCAGCAGTCTCTGTCACGCTAAGCTAAGGATAACAGAGACACACTCAGCATGCAGAAGCAGGTGTTTAATAAACATATAACGTCAGTCAAAATCAGAGTTGAACAGTCCAAGGTCGAGCATGGCTAATCAGAATACAGATCCAGAGGTCGGTAGATGGAAAACGAGTTGAGAACCGCTTAAGTAAAGCGATAACAATGTATGCCAGTGAGTGAGAATGAGTACATCAAGGATGAGCCAAGTAGTGTAAAGTGAGGATAAACCAAGTAGTGTAAAGTGACAAAGAGTACACTCTTTGTCACTTATATGGATGGCAGTGATGAAAGTCCAGTGTGTGCAATGAGTAAGATTTAAAAAATGGTGTTTGAGGACGTGTTATAGGTTGGTTATGGTTGCGTGAGGCATTGGTGTGCGTTACAGTGCCGATAATCCCCCCACAACCCCCCAAAGGGCCCGTCCTGGTTACAGAATGCTGAGGCCTCCTGGATGAGAAGTGGATACTGTGTTTCTTTCAACCGTACACTTCCTAGTTCACCAGGTATTGAATTTGTGAGTTACGCCTCCTGGAGTCCAGAAACTGTGTAGGCTGGGGCACCATCAACCTCCTTAGGGGTATGGGGTGAGTTCAGGCGGAGGAACTTCCCCAGCTCCTGATTTACCCACTCACACTGGCCGTTGGACTGGGGGTGATTGACTTCAAACTGACTGCTATCCCCAGCTTGTCCAAAAATGCTACACAAACAATGGAGTTGAACTGTGGGCCCGGTCAGTATGGATGGTCTCCAGAAGCCCAGAAAATGTGAAGACCTTGCTGAAGATGGCTTCAGTCTTCTCGAATGCTTGGAGAAGGACAGGAAGACTTGGGACGGTGCGGGGGGTCTTGCAGTGGGCACAGGTAGGGCAGGAAGAGACGAAATTGTGAACTTTTCACCACATATTCCTCCACCAGAAGTGTGCGACTAGCAAATGGAGCATGCATGTCTTTCTCAGGTGGCCTGAGCATTGGGAAATGTGAGCCCAGGTGAGAAGGCAGTTCCAAAAGGGAGGGGGAACAAACGTCTTGTGATTAGGCACCCCGAAGGTGGTTGTGTCTGGGTGAGAGCCTGGTCTTGCTCCTGCTTGAAGTCCCAATGGATTGCTCCCACGAAGCAGGAAGGCAGGGGGATGGGTTCCGGGGACTCTGTGGAGGGTTTGAGGCAGTGGGAGAGGGCATCTGCTTTGGAGTTCTTGGCTGCTGGGATGTAAGAGATGGCCCAGTCACACTGGGTGAAAAACAGGGCCCGGTGTCTGGCTTGGAAGAAGGGGCTTGCCGGCCTTCTGATACTCCAGGTTTTTGTGGTCAGTGTACATGGCTACCTGGTGTTGGGATCCCTCCAGTTAGTGCCTCTACTCTTCCAGTGCCAACTTGATGGCCAGGAGCTCCCTGTTTCCCACATCGTAGTTACGCTCAGAGGGACTGAGTTTATGGGGGGAAAAAAGGAGCTAGGGCTCCAGGTGTCTGACTTTCAGAGCTTGGGTGAAGGTCCCTTTAATGCTCTGGAAGGCTGTTTTGGTGTCTGGGGGCAAACGAAGGCCACGGGGCATGCTCTGCAGGAGCGCGGTAAGTGGAGCCACGATCCGGCTAAAGTTCTGAATTGGCTGTAAAAACTGCTGAAACCAAGGCGTTGAAGGTCCTTAATGTCACGTGGTCTGGGCCTCGGCCTTGTCCATGGCCACACCCAAGGGGAGATGACGTAACCCAGATAGTTAATCGATTGGATGTGGAAATCGCACTTCTCCGCCGGTGGTGGTCTTGCAGATCCCGGAGGACCTGTCATACTTGGGAGATGTGTGATGGGAGTTCGTGAGAGTTGACCAAGATGTCATGTCAAGGTAAATCACCACAAAGCGACCGTGAAGTCCGTGAATCCTGTTCACTGACATGGCAATAAAGTCTGATTCTGATTCTCTTTGACTGTGAATCAGACTGTGAACCCAGCTCTGCCCTTAGTCGACGGCAAGGATGAATAAATCAAGATCAGAAGGACCGAAGCCCGACCCAGCTAGATCGCCCACCAGACATTCCCGGCCAAAGGTCGGATCTTGACAGGGCAGACTATGAATTTTTTAATTCTAGGAACTTAATATAAGGTCCATAAAGTCCTGCACCTTGTGAATGAAGTAGATGCATGTGGGTGGGCATTTTTCAGCTGCTGTTATAGGCCCTCCCATTAGAGGCAGCACATGGCCACAGGATGTTCTGCATATATCGCTGAGTTGTTAGTGTCCCTTGTATCACTGTGACTGACTATCATATGTGTTGGCTCCTCACAATCACACCAGCAGCAGGGGAATTGTGTCACACCACATCAAAGGCAGGATTTCTTTCTTGTAGCTAGACTCAGTAAGTCTAATCAGATTAGACTTTTTATAAGATTAGAAGGCTTTATAACCAGTACAGCTGATGTCTGTTTTGGACCCATTGATTGGTTGTGTTATCTACAAGGTGGGATGTTGTGTAAAACATAAATACATTAAAAAAATGCAATTATTTACCAATCCTTTTCAACCAATATTCAATTGCATACACTACAAAAACAATATCTTCAATGTTTAAACGGATAAACTTTATTGTTTTTTGCATTTGAATTTGATGCCTGCAACACGTCCCAAAAAGTTAGGACGGGGCATGTTTACCAATGTGGTACAACACTTTAACAACAATCAATAAGCGTTTGGGAACTGAGGACAATAATTGTCAAAGCTTTTGGAACGTGCAAATTGCAAATGAGTGAATATTTGAAAAAAACTATTAAGTTTTATTGCATTATGAAGTGGAAAATATGACAACGGAGACCCTGGACAGTTGAGCAACTGAAGTCAGTTTATTTACATCAAGCAAAAATAGGAAAGAATCCCCTTTACAAAGCTTCGGCAAATAGTGTTCTCAGTTTCCAAATGCGAATGTTGCTAATAGGAAATGTGATGTAACAGTGGGAACATGACCCTATATGAATATTTTCATCATATTCCGTTTTTATTTATGTTTTACACAACAACGTAACTTCATTGAAATTTGGTTTATAGTAGGTGTTTGGTTGTACCAATTTCAAGTTTAGAATGGTTACTCTTAAGGGCTGATTACTTATCCAAACCCAGTATTTTACTAATAAAATTATAATAATTGATCTTCCTTTTTAGAAGTAGTTATTTTCAGTTTGATTATGATTGTTATAATGTTTAGATACTGTTGGAAAATGATAAATGTTATTTATTATTATTTTTGTGGTATAATGTGTCAAAATGCAAAGGTTTAAATATGGTATGATGATTGTTTATAGCCACTGTGCATGGAGTGATGTATAAAGGAATATAATTTGACATGAAATTCTAAAACCATAGACATTAATGTTGGCCTTTCACAGCTATAACAGCTTTCACTCATCTGGAAAGGCTTTCTTCAAGATTCAATCTAGCTTTATGGTCATTATAATAGTACAATGAAACACTGTCAGGTTGCTTCTCTTTTGCAGTAGTAAAAACAAGGTTAAGAATTATATAACAAAAATAAGAATATAATTGGTAGTTTTATATGATATGATAATTAAATTAACAATAATAGAAATTCAAATAAAATAAAACATAGTAAATGCCATGCAATTTGCAAATAACTGGCATGGTATATGGTAATTCCGAATATTTTAGAAAGTAAAAGCAATATAATATACTCAACAGTATACCTAATGGGCCTTAATTATGCCTGATTTCAAGTAATACTACAGGAATCTGATCATCTTGAACTTGCAACCAACAAATTAGAATGCATATTTCGCTCAACCCTGGATGTAGTTGCTCCTGCTAGGGTCAAATGTATTAGAGGAAAAAGGCTAGTACCTTGGTATAATGACCACATCTGTACTTTAAATCATGGAGATTTGAGTTTGGAATGCAAGTGGTGATAGAGTACATTGGAGGTATTTATTATTGCTTGGAGAGATACCAGGGCAAATTATAAACAAATACATAAAAACCCGATTCCAAAAAAGTTGGGACAAACTGTAAGTAAAAACGGAATGCAATGATGTGGAAGTTTCAAAAATTTGTATTTTATTCAGAATAGAACATAGATGACATATCAAATGTTTAAACTAAGAAGATGTATAATTTAAATCAAACAAAGTTGGGACAAGGCCATGTTTACCACTGTGAGGCTGTATCCCCTTTTCTCTTGACAACAGTCTGTAATCGTCTAGGGACTGAGGAGACAAGTTGCTCATGCTGAGAGATAGGAATGTTAGCCCATTCTTGTCTAATGTAAGATTCTAGTTGCTCAACTGTCTTAGGTCTTTTTTGTCGTATCTTCCGTTTTATGATACGCCAAATGTTTCTATGGGTGAAAGATCTGGACTGCAGGCTGGCCAGTTCAGTACCTGGACTCTTCTACGCAGCCATGATGCTGTACTTGATGCCGTATGTGGTTTGACATTGTCATGTTGGAAAATGCACGATCTTCCTTGAAAGAGACGTCGCCTGGATAGGAGCATCTGTTGCTCTAGAACCTGGATATACTTTTCAGCATTGATGGTGTCCTTCCAGATGTTTGAGCTGCCCATGCCACGCCCACTAATGCAACCCCATACCATCAGAGATTTAATTTTTTGAGGGTACTGTACAATAAAAATACAAACAAAAACAATAAATAAATACATTATAATAATATAATATAATAATAAAATTACAGAAAAAAATATCAGTAAATGTTCAAAGATAAAAAACACAACACAGATGCAAAAACACAGTCAGGCTCAGCTATAAGCCAGCGAAAACAGATGTGCTATAAGACTAGCTTTGAACATGGACATGGACGAACAAGCATGCAAGAAGAAGACTTTGGGCCAGCAACACTAAAGGCCCTATCACCAATAGTACACAGCTTAGAGAGAGGAACTTTAAGTAAATGTAACAGTGTAAAGGGTTCATCCTGGAGAGTCTACTACCCAAGTAAGAGGAAGCAAAGCCAACACCAACACAAGTAGCTTGTACTGTTTACGATAATATACTGGGAGCCAGTGAAGATGTTTCAGGGTTGGACTGATGTGCTCCTAGGATCTTGAAGCTGAGTTTTGTGCATACTAGAGCCTGTTCAACACTGTAGCTTGGACTCCATACAGTACAGCATTGCAGTAGTCAATTCTATATGTTACAAAGAAAACAATATTCGCAGCAGCAGTAAAGGAAAGAGCAGCAGCAATGTTATTGAAGAAAGCTGTCTTGCAGATATTATGTGTGATTCAACCAGCAGAATGGAGTCGAAAGTGACTTCCAGGTTTCTGACCTGGGCTGAAGATGAGACAATGAAATCAGGGATAGAAACGGTGCTATCGCATATCTTCTTAACTGTTGCGGGAGAGGCAAGTAACATAGCCTCTGACTTATTACTGTTTAGGCTCAGGAAATTCTCCTTTATCTATGTTCAGATAAACAATTCATCAGAACTGAGGGAAGTAGAATAAGTGATGGTTTAATGTGTATATACAGCTTTGCACATCATCAGCAAAACAGTGAAACTGAAGCCCATGTCACCTAATGCTCATTGGGGTTTAGGTCAGGTGGCTCTGGAATGAAGTTCTTTATCTTATTTGGTCCTCAAGTAGTGGAATCATAATTTATTTGAGGTATGTTTTGGGTTATTGTTCTCCTTCAGCTTGAATCCGAATAAATATCTATAGGTCCCACTATAGATAGCCATATGTAACCAGACATGTTTCTCTCTCTCTCCCGCTCTCTATTTGCAGATTCTGGTTGCCCTCAGGCACCTCCACTTTAAGAATATTGTACATTGTGACTTAAAACCTGAGAATGTGCTGCTATCCTCAGCAGAACCTTTCCCTCAGGTAAAGTTATCATTTAGCTACACTCACTAAACAAAAGTTTATGTAGTTTAGGCAAGTAGTCTAATCTCCTTTGCACTGAACCACAGTTGCTCTTTAAACATGCCAGTAAATTACTGAATGCAATAATTTGACTACAATCTGCAGATTTTAATAGCCAGATCAGAAACATACACATATACTCACTGGCCACTTAATTAGGTACACATTTCTAGTACTGGATAGGACCCGCTTTTGCCTCTGGATCTTCCTTAATTCTTTACAAGCAACAAGGTGCTGGAAAAATTTCTCAGATATTTTTGTCCGTGTTTTCAACATTACATCATATAGTTGATTCATATTTCTTGGCTGCACATCCATGTTGTGAATCCCCTTTTCCGCCACTTCTCAAAGATTCTCCACTGGATTGAGATCTGGTGACTGTGGAGGCCACTTGAGTACAAGAAAACTTGTACAATATCCACAAGACCAGTTTGATATGATTTGAGATTTGTGACATAGCACATTTTCCTGCTGAAAGTAGCCATCATAAGGTACAATGTGTTTATAAAGGGCTGGGCATGGTCAGCTGTAATATTCAGGTTGGTTGTGGCAGGTAAACTTAACTGGTATTAAGGGGCCTAAAGAAAATATTTGACACACAATTACACCACCAGGAGCAGACAACATTTTTCCTATTTTCTGTTGTCCAATTTTAGTGAGCCTATGTGAATTGTAGTGTTACCTGCCTATTTTTAGCTGACAAGAGTGGCACCTGGTGTGATCTTCTGCATGAAACATGTCTGCTCACCATGGTTCAACAATGTTCAAACTGGGACCAGGAAAACTGATGTTCAAAGTCACTTAAATCACCTTTCTTTGCCATTTTACTACTCGGTTTGAACTTCATTAGGTCTTCTTAACCATTTCTACATGCCTAAATGCAATGTTTCTGCCAGGAGACTAACTGAGTAGTGATCATTTATAAGTAATTAAACAGGTGTACCTAATAAAATGGCCAGTGAGTGTATATATACATACATAAACAGTATGTGGACAAAGGTATTGGGGCATACCCCATAATTATTTAAATAATTAGATTAATGTGTATAAATTAAAGCATCTAACCATGAAGGTTGCCTTTACCAACATTTGTGATAAAATTGGTAGTGCTAAAGAGCTCACTGAATTCAAGTGTTTTACTGTAATAGGACACCACGATTGTAACAAGTCAGTTCTTGAAATTCCTTCCTTCCTAGATACCCCACCATCCACTATAAGGGGTATTTGGAAACATTTTGGAAAACAGTAACTCAACCATGAAATGGCACACCACGTAAGGTTTTAGAGCACGGTTGTAGAGTGCTGAGGCTCATGGTCCATTAAAAAACTGCTGACCTAATAACTGCAGAATTAGAAAACCTCCACTGGCATTAACATAAGCACAAAAGCTGTGCGTCATAAGTCTCATGGTATGAGTTCCTATGACTGAGCAGCTACATTTATGCCTAAGCATCACCAAGCACAATGAAGTAGTTATTGTTGGTTGGAGTGGTGTGAAGTTGGTTGGAGTGGTGTGAAGTACATCATCACTGGATCTAGAGCAGTAAAAACTTGCTCTGTGGAGAAACAATTTCTCAGTTCTCTAACATTATGGAATTGTGGCATTCTGGTGGATGAGTCTGGGTTTGATGAATGCCAGGAGAACATTACCTATCTGACTGTGTTGTAATTGACAAAGCATGGCATCAACAAACAAATCATTAATGCTTGTAAGACCGTTCTCTGTCCATTTACAAAGGCCAAATCCATGGAAGAAGGAAGAAATTGATGATTGTGGGCAATAGGAGCACAAACTGCACTATTGCGAAGATTAAGGAACTTAAACTAAATCCAAATTTTGATTGATTTCTGAGCAACCGACTTGGTAGGAAGCAATTCCCCAGGTACAGGAAGTTGCAAACAAGTGAATGATGTGAAGAGGTGAGTTCAATTCAATTCAAATGATGAGCAATAACAGAGCTACCCTTGATCCAATAAATTAATTCATTAATATTACAGGCCCAGTAATAGTAGCGAAAATAATTTACATTTATGGTACATTTACGCCCTTATCCAGAGTGATTTACAACTAATACGGTCTTACAATTCAAGTAACGGTGGGTAAAGGGCCATGCTTATGTTCACCCAACTGTGACAGCTTGGCAGAAGTGGGATTTGAACACTTCTTTTTGTCACAATGTTTTAGCTTTTTTTTCCCAGCACACCAATTTGCATCTCAAAAACACTTCTTTTCAGGTAAAACTATGTGATTTCGGCTTTGCCCGAATCATTGGGGAAAAGTCATTCCGTCGCTCTGTGGTGGGAACACCTGCTTACTTGGCTCCTGAGGTGTTGCTGAATCAAGGCTACAACCGTTCCCTGGACATGTGGTCAGTTGGGGTCATCATGTATGTCAGCTTAAGTGGTACCTTCCCCTTTAATGAGGATGAAGACATCAATGATCAGATTCATAATGCTGCTTTCATGTACCCACCCAACCCCTGGAAACACATCTCTCCAGAAGGTACAGACAGATATTAGTACAAATGGTTGATAGTGCATTTCAGCTACATGATGTTTGTTCATTTAGAATGCACTCCTGGCCAAAAATAAGTTGTAATAAATCACTTGTCATAGACTTAGTCTATGGTAAAATGGTCCAGATTATATACACCTTACATCACTATACAATTTATGTAACCTATGGTTAAAGGAATGTGTTTAAAAAAACATCACTGCTATGTAGTTCAGCTTTTGCAAAACTCATTAATGTGGTTATTCAATTCTGTGGTTATTTTTGTTTCTGCACTTTTGAGGCAACTATTTAAAAAAGTGTCAATCTCTATACATATTGCTCTCAATTTAAGTCCATTATTTCATTTTCCTGATGCCCTGCAACACCAAATCAGAAAAATAGGAGACACTATGGAAAATGCATTAAAAAAGCCACAGTGTTTCTTAAATTTACCACATGGGCTAGATCTTTTGCCTGGTCAACTTCGTTTCATTTGTTAGTAAGCATCCATTCCTGCATTTCATGCCTGCAACAGATTTCCAACAAGTTGGGACTGTAAAGCATTTACCTCTTCATAATGCCATTTTTTTGCCACATTTAAAAGACATTGAGGAGGTCAAGCGATTAGGTCTGCAACAATAAGTGGTTGTCGTTATTGCATTTTTTTTAAATCCCCAGATTTAAAAATCTATCAGAAAAAGATGTGTTGAAGGCAGCATATGTTGCCCTCTCAGTGTACTTTTTCTGAATTGGTGCTGCGTTAATGCATTGCTCATGTGTAAATGACCTTTGCCAAGCGCACTGACATAGCTCCATACCATGACACACCATGGCTTTTGGCCTTTTTCCATTTGTTCCAAGGATGTCCTGGAATCTGAACACAATACACATTTACACTGTGGTCCATACTAGATGCCTCTGAGCCCAGAGCAGTACAGTAAAGTACTGCTTTACAGTTTTGTACAGTAAAGTTTTAAATGGCATTTGTGAATGGAACACAATATTGTGCTCATGCATTTTTCTATAAGGCAATACAAAACCAAATGATGCACACATTATAAAGACTATGGAAGAAAAGGGTTCAGATACTGTACTGGTCTGCCTGCAAGATGTGGAGAATTTCTAAATGACAAATGCAATAATGACAACCTCGTACTGTTGCACATCTTAAGACATGTTCACAGGAAGGCTGCAAAAAAAATAACTGAAACTAACTATGTTTTGAAAAGAAATGGCTACAACTTATTCTGAAATGCAGGAATATATAAGTATATGCATAAGTTTGTGTATTTTAAAATTATTAATGTGCATTTTATTGCATAAAATAATTATTTGATCATCTACCAACCAGCAAGAATTCTGGTTCTCACTGACCTGTTAGTTTTTCTTTAAGAAGCCCACAAACTCAATCACACTCCAATCTCTCCACAATGTCCAAGACCAAAGAGCTGTCTAAGGACACCCGAGACAAAATTGTAGACCTGTACATGTCTGAGATGGAATACAGGACAGAGGGCAAGCAGCTTGGTGAGGCAACTGTTGGTGCAATTAAAGAAAATCGAAGAAACACAAGATGATTGTCAAACATGAATCAGCCCAGAACTACACAGGAGGAATGGCCTGAAGAGAGATGTGACCACAGTCTCAAAGATTATCATTAGTGTCATCAGTATAATCGTCATAGATTCAAATCCGGCAGGGCACACAAGGTCCCCCTGCTCACGGCAAATGTCCAGGCCCATTTGAAGAAACGCAATGACCATCTGGATGATCCAGAGGAAGCATCGAAGCTGGGAAGATGAGAGCAAAATGAAGCTTTTTGGTATGAACTTTACTTGCTGTGTTTGGAGGAAGAAGAACAAGTGAGTTGCTTTTCAGTAAAGGCAACAGAACGACTGCACCATTATTGAAGAGAGGATTAATAGGGTCATGTATTGCAAGATTTTGGCCAACAACTTCCTTCCCGCGTGTGTGTGTGTGTGCAGTGTATCACATTTTTGCAGATATTTATCGTTTCATAGGACAACACTTACAAAATGACACTGATATAATAAAAAATAGTCTGTGTGCAGCTTATATAACAGTGGAAATTTATTCTTTCCTCAAAATAACTCGATATACAGCCATTAATGTCTAAACTACTGGCAACAAAAGTGAGTACACCCCTTAGTGAAAGTTCCTGAAGTGTCAATATTTTGTGTGGCCACCATAATTTTCCAGAACTGCCTTAACTCTCCTGGGCATGGAATTTACCAGAACTTCACAGGTTGCAACTCGAATGCTTTTCCACTCCTTCATGACGATATCACGTAGATGGCGGATATACGAGACTTTACGCTCCTCCACCTTCTGCTTGAGGAAGCCCCAAAGATGTTCTGTTGGGTTTATTCATCTTCATGTAGCGCAACAATTCGACAACAATAAGATCCTCAGAGAGTTCTTTGCCATGAGGTGCCATGTTGGAACTTTCAGTGACCAGGATGGGAGAGTGTGAGAGCTGTACTACAAAACTGAACACACCTGCTCCCTATGCAGACCTGACACCTAGTAACACTAACGAGTCAAAAGGCCTTTTTGGAGGGAAAATGACAAGCGTAGTGTAGTCTCTTAGGGGTGTACTCACTTTTGTTGCCAGTGGTTTAGACATTAATGATTGTATATTGAGTTATTTTGAGGAAGCTGCACACGGACTACTTTACATTGTGTCAAAGTGTCAGTTGTCAGTGTTGGCCTATGAAAAGATATACTTCAATATCTGCAGAAATGTGAGGGGTATACTCACTTTTGTGATACACTACACATCTTGATAGTTAGAATAAATGCCCATGATACTGGCTTATATAGTATGTGCTATGCTATGTAGCTTCTATTGTTCTATTTATGTGAACTTTCTCATGTACAAATAAAGACTTTACCACATAACAATGAATGTTTGACTTCAAGGTAACCTATAATGTGGTGTTCGCACAATGTCCAAATCACAAAATGCACCTTATTGGATAAAACCACATAAGAACAGCTTTGGTGTGACATCCTGTCCACTCAGTCAGGTCAGGTCAGATGTATTCCTATATGGTTTTTTACAACTGAGCAGAGCAGCTTTACAATTTCAGATTATCTTCTATTACTGTATCTAAAGCCAATCCCAAGTTAAGCAAACCTAGAAGAAGACTCCAAAAAAATTGTGAATTTATGCTTTTAGATCATGTATTTTAGCTAAAGCATTTATGAAAATAGTGAAAATGACTCTGTAAGTGACTAGAGTTTTAATGTAAAAACAGTTATGTAACCTTGAACTTGCGCATGGACTGGTAGAGGCGGCCCAGGTTGCCGTAATGTTTTGCCGTTTGGACGTTGAACTCGCCAAAAGCTTTTTTGGCTAGCTGAAGTGAAGAGAGGTGCAGATCATGAGCCTCCTGCAGGAGTCGCTCTTCTGTTTCTTTATTATGGCAATCGATGGCTATCTCCTCCAGAATCAGGGCTAGTGGAGAAGAACATTCAATATAGAAAAACTGCTCTGTTCTGACAGGATAGCAGGTAGCCTGTTGGCACTTCAGTGACTAATTACTCTGAAGTATAGGAGTTTTATTCCATGCTTACTTAAAAGAGTGAGCTGTACTGTATATACATTATGAGATTATTAAACATGTGCAGCTCTCACCTTTCACCCTCTTGGAAGAGGCCAAAAGCAGATGGTCCTCAGGGAGAATGTGAGTTATGATGTCTATGGCACGTTCTGCGTGAAACCTAAACACAACAGCACAAGTCTTAAACAACACTACATTACTCATCAGATGGACACTTTTCTGAATAAACTTTTCCATGAATAAAACCAAAGGCTTCCCCTTTATGACACAACAATTAACTGTGTTAAGGGCCATAACAGTTTGTTCACATGCCCGATGAAAACAGTCACTTGGTCAAAACTCTCCTAGGAATTGTTTGCAATGTTTTGAAGAATAAGCTTTATCTGCCAGAGGATACTATTCTTAGAAGCATCGTTACATTTTGTACAGCACACGGAAAGGAAATATGTTTTGCATGATTTCTGTTTCTTGTGCTGCAATTTTACCTCTTTTCTAATAACATTCTTCTTTATTCAACTTTCTTATAGCCATTTCAATCTCAATGACACATAATTTAACTTTCCTCCTGATACCCATCTCTATCCAAATATCCAATTAGCAGATCCGAAAATAGAACTGGTTACTCACAGTGCATTGTCAAATTTTCCAGAGCTATACTGGTGCACATATGAGGAGTATGCTAGATCCTCATGTGCTGTGGCCACATGGATATTTTTTCCTCCGAACACAGACTGTCGGATATCAAGCGCAGTCTGTCAACACAAAACATTTCATTAGAATATGATAAACAACGAGCTTTAGCTACACATCTGAACAGCTTTGACAACATTATACTGAACTAACCTGATAAATGGCGACCGACTGACAGATGTTGTCCACATTTAGTAGATAAAAGCCATAATCTAGGAGTGTATCAGAGTACTTTGGGTGCTTTTGTCCAAAATGTTCCCTGAAAAGTGAATTCACATATTAGTAAAAGAATGGGCAAAACTAAGCCATTGTGTAACAAGTGAAAATGTAAGGAACAACTCATTTAAAGCATTTATGGCAAAAGAGGTTTAAGCCCAAGCCAGGCATAAGCTAATAACCCATGCTAGTTTCCACAAACAATGAAGACGTTTATAAAGAAAAGTTGAACAAAAATGTTTCGGTAGGCTGTAATCTCTGTCACATCTTAGTCAGAAAGAAAATCTATATCGACCAACAACAACGCAACTGATCGAACCCTAGTTACAATATACTCACAAAAATAACCGAATGACCTTTCTGTAAGCAGTGTATGTAAAAATGTACTCCGAGTTTGTACACAACTAATTTATGCAATGTTTAGCAAATATTAACACAGTTGTGCTCTGAATGTATAAGGGGGAAAAAGGTTGTGTGTTCAAACATAGTAACATACAGTAAGCATGCTTTAAAACCTAGTTAAGCCATGTTATATTAAACAAGTTTGTTAAGATATAAAGTGTCAAAGAACATAAGAACTTAAAAACTTAAGAAAAAAAACCCTCACTCACCGTGCTAGAAATACTGCGTGCTTTATCAGCTGTTCAGCTTTCCTGAACTCCCGTTTAACAACACATGCCTGAAGGGGAAACAACACTGCTCAGCTGAATAAAAAGCTAGTGCAAATAGGTATTAGATTACTTAAAGTAATAAAGTTTCCATTGCTAAATCAGTCCACGGCTCACATCTATGCATTTATGGATATAAAGAAATCAACATAAAATACCTTGGAGGCTTGTCTCAGAACATCAACCACCACTTTAACAGGCAGTCCAACAGTGATCTCTCTCATTGCCTCTATACACCACCGGTATGCCTGTCAAACCAAACCAGCACACACTGAAGCTAGGCTATGGGAAACGTGTATTTCAAGTATAACGATGAGCAAGTGTTCTTCTCTCTACCTCATCATAGTGACTTTTGGCAAAGAGCAGAGCACACAATTCTCCATAAAGTGCAGCCTTGTTAGCAAGGTGTCCATGTTTGGCGAGCTTGTCCATGTAAGACTGGGCCAGTTTGAATGTCTCCTCCCCCAGGTGATATTTGCAGTTACCGTTACGTACATGAAGCAACCTGACACAATCCAAACAGCAAGAAAAATTAAAGGGATCAAGGTCGAAGCTTATATTGGAAGCTTTCCAGTCATTACTGGTCAGTCAATTCAGTGTTGATTTACTGATAGAGGTTCAAATCTGAGCAAAATATAAGGTAAAGAGTAACTGCCCAACAGCGTTAACTTTAACTACATTAAGTGTGCTACTTTACTTAATAGAAGCAACGCTGCCTGGTCAAACACAAAGAGGAAGAACAGGTGCTGTGCTCTTTTGGGACCAGTATGACATATTCCAGGGAAGTGTGAGGGTAAGATCTGTAGCACATGAAAAAAATGCACCCTTAAGGTCTGCATTCATTTGCATTTTATTGATTCCGATTTTCAATTTCTACTTACCAATTCCAAAAACGTGCCAATTGTTTAGGTATAGAGATCTTTATTTTATATATTTATTCTTTTTGACTCATTAATTTTGGACTTTTTTTTATTGCCAACAAGAGAACGGTTTATACAATCATAGGCACGCCAAACTGAATATGCTAGCAAAGTGCTAGCACTGTCTGCGTAGCTGGCTAATGTGAACTAAGCTTTTTATTTACAATAGCTTATGACAGGCAAAGAGTAAAAAGCACAAAAAAGATGACTTTCCCTTTGGAGCACATGTTCCTGATTTCATCAATAAATATTACTTATGATCAGTAGTAATTAAGAGAAGTTTTTGTAGGTCATTATTTTAGTACATTTGAGTTTTGTACAACAAGCCATGTTAAGCTTCTTTGTTACAGGTTCAGCTTGCTGTAAAAAAGATTCCTTTTCTTTTTGGATCCCAGGGTGGTCATTCAGTTTTATGTTCCTAGCATCACATTATTATCACATTAAGCTTTCTTCACACAATGCCAAAACAATACCACAGCAAACGTGTGCCATAATCAAAGCTAAAGGCTGCTGAAATACATTGCTCACATAAATCAGGGGACATTTCATAATAGTACATTTCATTTTCAAACTATTTTTAATGTAATTTCTGGGAGCAGTGTATTATATGGTGAGACCCTTTCTGACCAGGCAGTGCAGGTTGCTCCATTTTTGTTCTGTGTGACAGTGGACAAACATGTATACTCACCTCACACAGCACTCCAATGCACGATACCAGTGATGAACCTCATCATGTAGCATGCATAACTGGAGGCAAGAGAGAAATACTTTCTCTGCATCTCCATACCAGCCAGCATCTGACAGAAAGCCACCTGTCAAAGACAAATTCATTAGTACCAGTTACAGTCTTAAGACCAGTACATACTTCAGAGAGCTCAGACAGAAGTACAGCTACCAACCTAAAACAAAGCCAAACTGGATGGCTTTTTCTTTCACGTGAGCATCAGACTCGGAAATGTAGGAGCATCTACGGCTGAAGGAATTGGCCAGTATTGAAGCCACTTTAACGCCATGGTCCATCAGTGCTTGGAAACAATGGTGTAAAAGATGCCTGAGAGGAGAACAGGACAATGTAAGAAACAAAAGGACTACACTAAAGTTATTTTGATCGATTTCATAATAATCGACAATCTTGGTAAAGATGGAAAAGTGTTCTACAATAATGAACAGAAAAGTACAGCAACATCTAGTTTATGACAGTAAACATTCATTCATACTTTAATCCTCCCCAGGCTTATGGATGACCAATTTGGCTTCTTTGCTACCTCATATTTACATCCCAGTAACACAAAGACAAGAATGATTCATTAAGAGTTCGTTAACACACAGGTGAACCTACAAAAGGACAAACAGCAACATGCTACATTGTGTTCATAGTTTTTAGTGATGCTAATTAATAGTTGGCAGTAAATGTGGTTTTGTTAAAATGCATGTTTAACAAGATCCATTGTTTTACAAAGAAGAAGACTTAAGTCTTAGACTTAAGACGTATATTTCTTTATTAATCTGGAGCCAAATGTAGGTCCACTGATCCTAACAATGATTTAAATAAGAGCAACAATGTCTTCAAGCCAAAACCCATTCAGTGATACAGACTCAGTTCTAACACTCATAAAGGCTTATACTGTATTTCCATCCAAGAGGTCAAAACAAATCACACAATGTCCCACACATACCTTTTGTCTGAGGCTCGGAGGACTTTAGCAAAAACCTCAAGCTCACAGAATTCCCCTCCTAACTGGCAAAGCCGACCTTGCTGGTAAAGCTGGAAAACAGTGAAACACAAGCGTGAGAACACAAATCAGACAACTGACCCTTTTACTTTGGGCAAGTAACAGAGCCAGAAACTGGGTGTAAGGAAACAAAAAGTCTTCTCAAAACAGGAAGACAATCAGAATATGCAGATTGCGCAAGACCAGCACTTCGGCCAAACACTCCATGAACAAACTTCAAATAAGTGCACCCTCTTCTAAAACTGGTTCAAACACTGCCCAACAAAACAAACCGGCAATTATTTAAAAGCCTTTGCCTGATGGTAAAAGCTGGGTTTTGTACTTTGTATTAATAAACGACATTAAACTACGAAATATGAAGTGAACATACTAAACAAACTGGGGTAGATGCAGGGAAAGTCTTACATTAGTGGCACCACTTTACAATGCTAAACAAATATTATTCTCTCTGCTGTATAGAAGGTCAATCACCCAATTGTTAGATTTCATTCAACTGGGATAGACGTGCATAAGTAAGATCTTATATCTAGACGTTGCATCAACACGTCCACCATATTGATCTAGGTAAGACTGACTAACAAATACAGGTATAGATCAAATCATAGATAAAATTCAAAAACTAAAAGCAAAATAAAAACTACACTGC
>JAUZST010074908.1:0-21297 GCA_034779995.1 Parotocinclus haroldoi
CCTATGTTACAAGACGGGACGTGCTATAATTTATGTAACATATTAAATGTTTATTAAACCTTTATTGTATGATTTACTCATATAGCCAACGTACAAACAAGAACTATTGTTGCTTACAAACTTTGTTGAAAAATAAAATAGCAAACAAGTTTTTCGAACTATTTACAACACAATATATAGATACTCAGCATGCGAAGTAATAATACGGTAAAAAACAAGTTCTTACTAAATTCCAGTCAACGTTTGAAGAATTTATCCATTGGGATCTGACTCCTTCTCTTGACGGACTGCACTTGAACAAAATCAAGAAAGTGGTGGGCGTGGTCACATCCTTCTGGTTTTGCTCTTGTCAACACAACTTTTCGGATTTCCTTACCTTTGATAAAAGCATAAATTCTCCCAGGGATCCCAAAAATCCTCCCATATCTCTCTAACCCGCTTTATATCCGCTCTAAGTGGCGACTTGTGGCTTCTTTTTCTTATTTGCTCTCAAATTCTTTGTTCCAATTAAATGGAATTTTGGTCCAAATAACATAGGATTTGTTTTGGTACTTTAGGATTTGGTCCGAAAAAGTGACTGGTCCCATTAACCAGATTCAACTGTGCCTGTACAAAGACTGAAGGATGTAATTCAAAATGGCACAGGGTTGTACTTATTTGCTTAGGTTTACCAGAAGTAGTGTCGGTGCGTAAAGAACAAGATTTACTGCCCATACAGTGCACTAGATAGATTGCTATTCTGTTTCAATCATTCATTTATGTTTATATCTGCTTAATCTAATCCAGGGTCACAGGGAACTGAACTCGCAGTACAAGGTACTATAGCTGGGAACCGACCCTGGACAGCGCAGTCGCAGTCCATCGCAGGGTACACGCACACCCTGTGACAATTTAAAGATGTCAATTGATCTAACTCGTCTTTTGAAACATATATTCAAATAAAAACATTATCCAAATCCAAAAGACACTGTGCGCTGTATGATGTGTTAGTTTATATTCAACTGCACTTTAGTACACATCATTTTACATTTTAATAAAATGAAGCCCACGTTAACAGATGTTTTTTGGCGTTCTTTTCACGGACGTGGTTGTTACCTAGCGACAAGTCCCGCCTCTCTGGACCTTATTAGCCCATCCTTGCCAATCATATCGTTCGAACTTAAACGGGTAGGAAATCAAGCTTGTAAAGAACACGCCTGTTTTTGGTGTGTGTGTGTGTGTGTGTGTGTGTGTGTGTGTGTGTGTGTGTGTGTGTGTGTGTGTGTGTGTGTGTGTGTGTGCGTGCGTGCGCGTGCGCGTGTGTGAGAGCGAGAGAGAGGTAGTAATTACATTCGCTTTTCACAGAGGAACATCAGTCTGAGACTCAGGCAGGAGGAGGCTGGCTGTAAAAGAGCAGAATCCGAGTTTTCGCTGAATAATCCGGATTCATTTCATCCACTTTATCTCCGTGCTGTTGGATCTACTATAAAGCACAAGTTATGCTTCATCCACCCTAAACACACCCTCTTATTTGCATTACACTTTTTTTTTGCTCTGTATGACTTTATTTTTAAGGGTAAGTTCATCTTTACTCAATTCTGTATTCTAATATTAGGAAAAAATAACATACCATATTACTCTCTCATTACCTTACATGTGTATTCTATGATGACTAGCTTTTACGTCATGGTAAAGTTTTATAAGCGCATTATGTAATATAAACTGTGTTTAGGTTTTAGTTTAATAAATCCTCTCACGTTTGATCTTTGTAACATAAAAGCTGAACGTGAACTCGTTTCTGGAGCGAAGTAGGTAATTTATAAGGAGCCAATATTTGACCACAGCTATGTTATGTAAAGGCTCATTTGGATTTGAATTAATACATTAATACATTCAAGCGCAACCTTTTATTTTGCAGGCACAGGCTTATATTTAGTATGAACTTTTTAGTAGTCCATACTATAACAGAATCGTTGTTTTGTGTTCATGGTTTATGCTGGTATCCTATTATCTAAAACCTGCACATTGAAAGCAATTAATGAGATTTCCATTTCTGTGTTTTTTTAAGGACAAAGAATGACTACAAAGCTTGATGAGATCCACCACAAATCCGTTACTAGGATAGAAAGCATATTTTTGTTATGAACTGACACACACACACTGGACTGTTACAAAAACAGCTAAGTGACTATGGGAGGTGTGGGGTGTCTGAATGTGACAAATGAGACAAACGGGACGGGCGGTGGCTTGTCGTACCCCATGCAGGGGTCTCTGGTCGTGCTGGTGGTGCTGTTAATCCTCCTTATTGTGTTCGGTAACGTGCTGGTGGTGATTGCTGTGTTCACCAGTCGAGCTCTGAAGGCTCCTCAGAACCTTTTCCTGGTCTCTCTTGCTTCAGCTGATATTTTGGTGGCTACACTGGTGATGCCCTTCTCTCTGGCTAATGAACTCATGGGGTACTGGTACTTTGGGAAGGCGTGGTGTGAGGTATACTTGGCGCTGGACGTGTTGTTCTGCACTGCCTCCATTGCCCATCTGTGTGCTATCAGCCTGGACCGCTATTGGTCCATAACGCAAGCCGTAGAGTACAATCTGAAACGCACGCCACGGCGAATCAAATGCATCATCCTGGTCGTGTGGGTGATCGCCGCTGTCATCTCCTTCCCGCCTCTGATCACCATGGTGAAGGAGGGTGACCATAAAGAGGGCCATCCTGTGTGCAAGATCAACGAGGACAAATGGTACATCATCTCGTCCTGCATCGGCTCCTTCTTTCTGCCTTGTATCATCATGGTGCTCGTCTACATTCGCATCTACCAGATCGCCAAGAGCAGGACCAGAGGAAGGGGAAAAAAGGAGGAGGAGGACAGAAAGAGGAAGGACGCCAAGAAGGAGGAGAACAGTGATGGACAGTGCCATGAGAAACTCAATGGCAAACTTGAGGATCACGACAAAGGGGATGTCAACGGCATAGACATGGAAAACTCGTCCTCTTCCGACCATAAGGAGGAAAACCCTTGCTCCAAAAAGAAGCGAGTCAAGGGGAAGACCAAGTTGAGTCAGATCAAACCTGGGGATGACATGAGCAAGCAAATCGCACAAAAGAGCGTCCATCAGAGTCGTTGGAAGGGCCGCCAGAACCGTGAGAAGCGCTTTACATTTGTCCTTGCTGTCGTGGTGGGTGTCTTCGTCATTTGTTGGTTCCCCTTTTTTTTTACCTACACATTGACGGCGCTCTGCGACTCATGCTGTGTTCCCACCACCCTGTTCAAGTTCTTTTTCTGGTTCGGCTACTGCAACAGCTCACTTAACCCCATCATCTACACCATCTTCAACCACGACTTCAGGAGGGCCTTCAAAAAGATCCTGTGCCGAAAAGAACGCCGGCTGGTCTGAACCTTTTTGAACTAAAAGCATCAATCAGCTAATCAATCAGTGAGTCTACATCAGTGTTCAGTGTAGGTCACAGCCTGTGCTGTACACAGTGGACAATCTTCAAGTAGGTTCATCTTCAATCAACGTTTTACAAACTAATCGGACCTTATTTCAGGTCTTGTGGTTTGGCTGCTGCACCAATTGACTCATTCAGACTTGACGAAATCTTTTTGATGTGCTACTGTGAAAAATATTTTTTCAGTTCATTTTTACGTGCCTATTCTAAACAGAACATTCTTCCAAATTCTCGAGTCGTGTTGTCTACACCATCTTTAACAAACCCACCAAAATCCCTGTAGAATGGTCTGAAATGGACACCGCCGTTTAGGTCTCGCTGGTGGTTTTGGAGCCTGCACGGATCTCTTCCCCCCAACCATCAACAATGACTTTGCTGCACTAAGGAAGGGGCATTAGGGTCATGTGAATCAGATGCTGCCATCACATCCGATTTTGTCCATTGTGTTTTAGATTGCAGCTAAAGTTGCTCTTTTACACTTATGTGGGTTCAGCTTGTCTTTGCAAATGCAACCATCAATCCAGTTAAACTGTGAGGTTGAAGGGACCCAATATTTTGATTAACCAAGCCTTTCGTAAACATCTGTGTAACGTGCAAGATCTACGATATACAAATGGAGTGACTGACGACACTTCAGGAGGTCAGAAGCCAATAAACTAAGACATTCCCATACTGAGGTTTGTAGTATTTTGAGTTTACCCTGTACTGTATAAGAGAAATTTTGGGGTGGCCCTTTAGGTCAGGGGCCCTCCATTCTGACTGTGGGAAAGCATTTGGCAGAAAAATACAGCTGAAAGTCTGCTTCAGCTAGCAAGCAATTCAGTATTGCATAAGCATTTGTGAATTTTAAGACAAGGTTTAAACTGTTGTGTGTTTAGCTTGGATCTTACTTGAACACAGTTTTAATGAAAAAGAGATAAAGATGGTAAATAAGTGTAATCTTCTCTAAAATATATAAAAAAGGTTTTTCATGTTAACCCCACCTTTCCTGGTCAGGGTCACTGGCGCTCCCAATTAGCCAATCATGCATGCACGTGATACTCGACCTGGCCGGAGAGCACTGCCTCGAACTCGGGTCCCTGCAGTGATGGGCTAGCACATTAGAACGGCTCAAAATTTTGCATTGTATATGGAATTTGCCTGTACCAGATTTATATTCAGAGTCAACAGTCAAAATATTCTTTTTAACTGTAATTAAAATAAATACAATTTTCAGTGACAAAACTCAAAGTCAAAAGTATAAATAACAAAACAGAAACAACAGAATTAAATGAGAGGTTTTGAAATCTATTTAAAGTTTATGATCCTTTTGTTTAAACTCCGTTAAATAACCTGAGATGAATACTCTTAAGCAAAAGGTTCATGCGATCATAGTCTTATAAAAACTTGTTGACTAAACCAGCTGAATGATTTATGAACGCTGATTCCCACACTTGCACAGTAAATTATTAGACCGTGCTAATTGATTTGTTTTTTCTTTTTAATGTAGTCTGTAAGGATTGGAATATAAATGGTGGTGGCGGTGCAGTTTAATGTTTTTCTCACAGCAATGCAAAAACTGAAAATCAAACTGTCACTAGTCTCATTAAACGTGAGTAAACCTTCTGATAAAAACTCAGACTCAACACTAATACCTGAGGCTCTGGCACGTTTGTGGACCGCTGCTGTAATCTCTTTTAAATCAAACGAGGTCTGATGTTGCTGAGAAAGAGCAACTTCCTTCTCCAGCTCACACAGAACTGATAAGTGGGCTTTGATTTACTGAAGCTGATCGTCTGATTTATAGCAAGTGAAGCAGCAGATGGGGTGTGTGTACAGTAAACAGAGACGGTAATATGCACCGCGCTGTTAAGATATCAGCCCTTAAATTCAAGGCCTGCATTTTGTATGATGAATTGTTTAGCGTGATAAGAAATAAAAAAAAGCCCTCTCTTGTTCTGTAAATATCACAAATCACAGAGTGGAAAACTGCAGTTACAAGTGTGTGTGTGTGTGTGTTTTATAGGTGGTGAGTTTATAATGAATTTTCTGTGCTTGTTGGATTTTGCTTTGTTGTTAAATATGCAGATCGGATCATGGAGGTCACTCTGGTGTTTTGAAGCCTTTACGCACACACCCTCAATCCAATGCTAGAGCATATTCTGGAGAATAAAGTGGTTGTAAAAGGAAGCATGATTCACTATCAATGTGCTCAAGCACTACAGACTCATGCAGGTTTCATTCTCATCTCAGAAGAAGACATTATGGCTTCACTGTCTCTCTTGGGGCCTTAGAAATATTATCTGTCATGAAATAACCAATTAGACAAGCTGCAATTAAGACTACAATGAAAAGGGGTATGAAAATGAATATACTTCATGAGTTTATGAGCTCTTTTTTTTGGAATTTTGCAGTTTAATAGCTTATTTGATAACCAAAACGCTTAGTATCTGTAGCACGTCAGAGTGTAACTGGGACTTGGACTGTGATTTGTCTGCTGTTAGTGCACTAATTAGCAGATAACTATTTATAGAAATACAGAGATGATAAATCAAACTGTATGCATGTAATTATTAATCTATGTGAAATTTGTCGATTTCAGCCGTCTTCCCTAACCAGGAACAGCAGAAGTAAAACATGGCGTGTAAATGTATTTAGGGAGAAAAGGTTACAATATCCAGTGCACTGCTCCTGTTGGCCTGTCTAGGTAATGGATGCCATGTAACTATATGGCATTTCAAAATCACTTTCATTCACGTTGCAAGTGTCTTTTTTTTTTTTTTTTTTTTTTTGAGAGAGAATTGGCCACGAGTTCAAGTTGTAAAACCAACCCAAGCTTCGAACCCAGGCCCGCCAGCTGGGTCTTGTGTTTAAGTTACAGGAGCTGCTCGTCATATAACTCTGCTAATAGGAAGGAAAATCAGAATAATATCCAGAACTTTATTCGTCTGAGTTTCATCGTTTACAAATCCTCTGACATTTTCTCACACATCTTCATCCTGGTGAGTGTTATTCATCTTCCATGTTCTGCCTTCCTGTTGTTTTTGCTAATTTATGATTATCCAGATTTAAATGCAGTGTCTCTTAAAGTTTAAACTCCGGTAGCCTTCTTGTACATTCTTGAATAAACCACACACCACTTGCTTGTTTTTGGTGTCTTAACAAGGCCCAAACTGTGCTGCACTTCTGTTTAGTTCTAAAGCTTATAAAGGTTAATTGTTTCCTGTAGTGTTTCCCATTTCTTTATCTAACCAGCACATTCAAGTGTTCCTCCAGTGCTCACACGTCTGGTACAGGTCATTAGCTAATGATGTGTTTGTGCAGGGAAAACACTTAACTTTACACAACGCAGGACAAAGGACAAAGTCTGCAAAATACAGGAACCAAAAAGATACCAAATCAAAGTGACCTGCAGCCATTTAGACCTTAGCTCTTAAGCACTCAATTCTTCAAATTACATTTTATCCATTTGGATTGTTAAGCTTTCCACCTAAATTAAAGCTTCTTTTTTTGCTTTCTGTGGTGGTTCCGCTTTATTTCAGTTCTTCCTCTGTGAATGTCAACAAGCATGAAATCGTGATTGACCATGGGAACTAAGTCCCAATCCACTGCTTCCACCACTAAGAGCAGCTCAAGGCTGTGCACCGCATCTGCTCGCCCCTTTTTTTTTTACTGACAGAAAAAGCACAAAATGTTGTACAAAACAATCCACTGGAAAGATTGTAGGTCACAAGTCAAGTTCACTCAAGAAAAAAACTAACCCCTGCTCTTGATGGGTTTGATTTTCAGGCTGACCCACATAACTTTGGCCGGCAACAAATAAAAGTTCCCAGCGATGTATTTATTCCATGTTGGTTAATGAACCATCTCAGAAGACCCCTTGCTTAGAGTTGTGTTGAAAGTATTCGTTGTTACTCAGTCAGAGGTTCATGATCCAGTTCAGTTTTAATCTAGCTTATTTAAAGTGGGAAAAAAAGCAAAAAGAGTGCTGGTCATGGATCAGCATTTACTTCCCACATCCTAGTGCAGCTTTCTAATCTGGGTCCTGTGTTATCCTTATTGACAGTGGCTTCGTCTCCATGGAACCCCACATGGGGGCCTGATCTAATGACATCCTGGTTAGATCTGTAAGTGCTTGTGAATAAAGCTCTTGCTATCTGTAAAGAATTTCCACTAAACATTATTTTATAACGGTCAAAATAATCAGTATAGAGCCATATTCAAGGGTTTGAGCACTCCAGGTCAAGTGTTTCTCGCTCAGATGGCATGCTTGGTTCAAGTCAAAAAGACTAATGGATTCTCCGGAACGGTGGCCAAATCTATACAGATCTGAAATTGCATTTAATTTTACCAATATGTTTTATCATTACAACATGCAGTGCAGTTCAGCTAGGGATTTACCAGTTCAATTTCACCAGCTTCAATAAACTTTGCATGTTGGTCAATCCTCACTATCAATTTGATACCATCGCTGAATTAGGTGTCAGTAATTAATCACATACGTCACTAAGTGGGATAGACTTAAGGCATCCGTTTTGACCTAAAGATGACTTTACTAATTTTGTAAAACAAAATATAACATATGAACACATAGGTACAAATGTACTTAATAGCTATTTAATGTTTAATTTATCTATGGGGGTAGAAAAGGTTTGGGAACCACTGCCCCAAACAACCGATTTTTTTAAATTTAGAAAATCAACAAAAATTTCTATCATGACCACTTTTGTCACCAAGATAACATGATGTTTTTAAATACACAGAAAGCTACTAAACAGCTATTTAAATAATTTCAATAATTGCTACAATGTCCTCCAATTGGCATTATGATCCAGCCAGCTTTTGAGCAAAGTGCTATTCAGCTACATTACCTTGCATTATTAGCGTGAGTCTTAATCAGGATGATTATATTCACAGTAATTTACAGATTTCATACATTTGAAAATGTTAGTCATCTACTGACTTGCTCATTAATGGGAGTAAAAATGTCATATAGTGAAAATAGTTACGTTTACTTTCTTATCTGCTTGTTGGGTCACGGGAAAGCTGGTGCCTAGTCAGTGCCAATCCATCACATGGCCAAAGGTCTCACATACTCATACCACTTTTAGAGACACCAATTAACACACATCTTTGGGAGGAACCTAGAGTAAACCTGCATGGACATACGATCTCCACCCTGTGATTGAACCCTGCGATTTTCTCTGTGAGGTGATGTGCCACCGTGCTGCCCAAGTTACATAATAGCTTTTATTAAATCAAATACACACTAGAAAACAGCTAGTACCTCCACAAAACATCAATGTGGAGTACATTTGACATTTTCATACTTTCAGCTTTCTGTTGGATGAACTGTTCCGGGACGTGTTTCTGTGCATAAACATTGCATTACTTTTTCTGCAACAGAGCTTGTCTTTTACATTTAATTTAATGTTCCTGGTAACCTGGCTATTGCTCAACGGTGAAGAGCTAAAGCAAACAGCATTTCAGGTTGTGCTGCGTTTCAGGTTGAAGGGCTTTGCACGCAGCGCACACCACCTCATGAATCAACAGGATGCAGGATTTGAGATGTTAAGACGGCCCACGTTTTCAGCCGTATGACTGGCTGTGTAAATGGGTCGGTTGGGTATCGAAGCATCTAGTGGCTGACTTTCAGTTGTCCCCTGCGCTCAGTTTACCTTGTTAATCCTTATTTAGACAAGCGCACATGATCCGTCATGAATATCTAATTTTCCTGGGTGGCGTTTCACCTCCGTACGCTCCCACATTTTCCTTCCAGCGAGGAAATGAGAAAGCTCCTTAGCAAAAGCTAGGCCATCAAAACTCCCCCACAGCAATTAGGGTTCCTTTCTTCTGACACAAACCATCAGAACTAATTTACTTTATTCATGTATTTATCTTATTTACTTGAGTGAAATGTGTTTTTTCTGCTTTTGATTTTCTCATCAGTAGAAACGTGGTGCTTATTTGTCTGGTCACATGCACATTAAACACAGATTTATTTTGTATGTCCTGAGGGAATTGGTCTGTGTGTGTGTATATATGTGTGTGTGTGTGTGTGTGTGTGTGCGCTCACACATGTTTATATTACATTGTAGGTACCCAATGCCCCCACAAGGATAGAAAGCAGGAAGTTTTTCCTGGTTCCAACAAGGTTAACCGTTTTTTTTAATGAAACCAACGAATTCAAAGGATCTCCATTAGGTTACTGAGGTTAAAGTTAAGTTAACATACTAATGCTCACAAAATTAGGGGATATTTCCTTATTTTTGTAAGTATTATAGCTATGGTGATTATTATGTCAATAAAAAGTCCTTGCAAAGATAATGAAACATGGTGTGTGTGGTCATCCCTTTCCTTCTGCAGCCAAGTTCACATGCATGAGCATCAGTTCAAACGATAGTAATTTAGACAGTAATTTCAGGTCACATCTTATTAAAAATCCAATTAGCAGCAATATTTACAAAATAACATGACTAATTATTTTTGCTGCAGAGTCCTGTGGAGATTATCTGTAGAAGTCATACGTGTGTATGTATTGTGTTGTGTGTATCAGTACACACAATCAGTACAATGTAGTGTGAGATGAACACTAGCTGTAATTGGATTTGGACTCATGGTAAGGATTGTGTGCGTGTGTGTGTGTGTGTGTGTGTGTGTGTGTGTGTGTGTGTGTGTGTGTTTACTACTTTCAGTTGTTTTTCATGAAAAGGCCATTAAAACACGAAACTCTGTCATTCATGTAAACGTACTTTTCCAGCCAGAGGATACAGTACTGTGCAAAAAGCCTTAGGCCTTAGGCCAGGTTAGACCACAAGTGTGTAGTCCAGGTGTAAGTGCAAGATGTTTATTGAATCCCCTGAAACCGAGTTGAAAAATCCCGAAATATACAGTGAGAAAAGTTCCATTCACATACAAGTATAAGTTGAATTAACGTCCTTTAAGCAATCATACAAAATGTTGTTAATCACACTCAGTCATTGGTTCTCCCTGCCTCTGGCTACAAGGGAGACTTATACAGAACTGAATAGGAAGTGTCATGGCGTCACTTCCAGTTAAGCACTGCAAAAAACAGGTGTGCCTCTCTGGAAATAATCACTGGTAAGCACATATTCTCCTTTAAATAACTACATTCACTGGAAATTTTCTGTCTGTTAGGGCTCGCGCCGTAAGCCTGTTTTCATTTTTTTCCTTTGTTATTTTACCCCGCACCCTTAGTGTTCTGTTTCCGTTTTTCCTTCACGCCATTCATGGCACCCGTTTTCATTCACCGCGGCGATCTATTGGTTAGTTCCTTTTGTTACGCACCTGTTTTCGCCTTTTTAAAATTTACTTTTTGATTATTTAAGCCTGCTGGCTCATTGCGTTAAAATGTCCGTTTATATGTTGCATTCGTTTTTAGTGTTTCCCCCGTTGTGTGCGCTTTTTGTTTTTTTGTTTCGTTAAGTCCTTAATGGACCCCGCCGCTGATCTTCCCCGGCAGCTGATGGCGCCCCCAGGAATCATGGCTGTTGGGGGCTGACCCCGGATCCGTGGCTAGCCAAGCCCACGTTTGGATCCGGAGGGGTTGCCGTACGCTAGATGTTGCCGTTTTGGATCCCTAAAGAGGCCATCCTCGGATCTACGGCTGTCTGAGACAGTGTGATCCTCTGCCGTAAAGGGTAGTCCCTGGATCCTCGGCCATCAAAGCCTGTCCCTGGATCCCCGGCTCTTGAAAGTTGTCCATTTTTAAATCCCCCCGGCTCCAAAGCCAACAACAGCGAACCCTGCGGCACCAGAGTCGTTCTGGGGACCCTCGGCCCCTCACAACATTGAGGACCCTTAACGCCTCAGCCATTGCGGTCCTTCGGCACACCTGCCGTTCTACGGAGCCTGGCCATCCCGGACCGCAGGACTTTCGGCTCATTGCCCGTCCCTGGACTCGGATGGGACTTTTAGTTTGTTTTATGCCTGACCTCCTTTTATGTTAATAAATGTCCGTTAGTTACTTTACATTGTGGTCTGTCTGTGGGTTTTGCATCTTAGGCTCCGGTTTAAACCCTGTGGAGGATCCTGGGGATTTGATGGGACCAGGAATGGTCTTGCGAGATCCCTGGGACATCCCTACGTAACACAATCGTGTTTAGCGAAAATAAAATACTGAAATTATGCATTTCAACTGTTAACATTAGATATTTAACAATTATTAGAGGTTTGATTGACAGCACATGCTTATGCTTATTCATTTTTCCGTTACCTATGGAGTTTACCCGCCAGAAATTACCATAATACCAGGGAATTAATTAATAAAGCTTTGAATTACAAAGTGTATTTTAATTTTTATTTAAAGTAATCTTATTCACCATAAGATCCCTAAAGCCTTTTACCTCTCATTATAACTTAGAGTAGGGGGTGTTTCACTAAAGCCATTGTTCTGCTATTGTTCCTGTTTGTTCTGCTTGTATTCTAATAAAGAATCTTAGAAATAATTATATATAGCCATTACACCATTGCAAAAATGGTATATCTAATCTAATGGTGGTCGGATATTTTGCTCAGTGCTGTACCTTGTAAGAAAACATGGTTTAGTTATTTGTGAATCGAAAACGTAATTATCGATTAAATTGCAAACATAAAATTTTCACATAAAAGTAGTCCTAAAAGTAGGAACAGTAAACCCAGTTAACATTCAAATCTTGCTAAATGTTGAATTGTAATGTACTGCTGCCATTCTGTCTTAGGCTTGAGATTTATGCTGAAGAACAAAAATGAGGCTTCATCTGCTCCGAAATACAATTTCCACATTAACGTAGGTGCAGGTAGAAGGTGGGAGGGAGTTTAATTGGAGATTTGGTTCCTGCACCTGTAGAATTAATCCAAAAGGCAAAAGGTTGGTCAGATATTCTCCTTATATATGTGGGATGATTAGCTTCAGCAGGGGGCCAGAAAGCAGAGGTATGACCCATTCTGGATTCATAAGGTGTTTGGTTTTAGGGTGGATCTTCTGTAATCAAACCAAGATCTCTGCTGCGCCTTAATAACACTGGATTGAGAACGAGCACGAAATCTAACTGAACTAACAAGCAATGTCTTAATTGTTTTTTTAGACTCATAATATCAAAAACTGATGATGTTTGATAGAAAATGTTGCTATGACTACAATCACCCATAACGAATTCTCGCAAGTGCTTTTCAAGCTTATTTCCATATAAAGTACACATTAAGCATAACGTGATCACAAACCTAACATCCAACATGCAGACTCTAGTCTCTAACCTGCAACAAGCTTGCATACCTTGTACGGTAAATTGGACTTTAAAAAGCTATTTGGAAAAGAGTTTCCTGCTGGGGTTTGTTGGTTTCTCCCTCTGGGAGGACCACACAACAGGAAAAGCTTCAGGCGTGTTGAGAGCATTCAAGTAGAAATGATAGTTCAGTGTCATTCTAACCCTGAGGAACCATCTTCCACTACTAAAAATAGACACAAATGATGGTTCTTATCAAGGGTGATGCTAGGATCAGAGGTTTGGGTGCTAAGCATGTCATTCACACACTTGCGAAAGACGAACAGCTGACCTTTAGGGGTAGGGGTAACTGTAACTGGAAAGACACCAACATCCATTAACCCCAAGCCTGTCACTCGGCAGCAAGAGGGTAATGCTATATTTTTATACAAAAATATTACGTTTAAAGCTTATTATTTTTGTGGTTGTAATATTACTTCAGCTACTATCAGAAACTATATTGTCTTGAAAAAAAACCGTCAAATAGAATTTTTTCAATATTTATATGGCTGCGATTTAATTGAAAAGAGCCACATTTTTGGAAAAATAAATTCCATCAGTTGTTCTTCTAGCAGAAATATTTCGTCCTGAACAACAGACTAATTGGACGGTAGAAGAGCATTTTAGGAGGCTATGGGTTAAGAATCCATTTGGACAGAGTTACCAGTGGTTTGTCTTCTAGTGCAAAACTGGCAGATTTTAGAACCAGAAATAAGCTTGAGAGCACCTTTAGAAGTTTATTGGTATAGCAATGCAATGTAAAATGTTTTCGTTAATAGACATTTCAGCTATAGAATGATGATTATGTTTTGTGGACAGTAGAAATCAGGTGACTAATGTTTAAATAAATCCTACAGCAATAAGTCCGACACCCCTCCAGTGTCTTTTCGGATCAAACTAAAAAGCATTAATGCAGAAATGTCTCTTAAGCTAACTATCACAGCTCCATGAGGTTTACATTGCTTCTCCGAATCTGGTGACTTTCTGACTTTTGCCTGAATTCCCTGAACGCGAGTGTGATCCTGGGAGCAAGTTTGTCGATTACACTCCTGTTCAGCCCCTGACCTTCAACCTGTTCTTTTACACTGAGGTTAGAAGGTTCAGGGAACTAAATTAGCTTCAGAGCTCTGCTAGCATGCTTGCGCTGCAGCCTAGAACTGCAGGGAGCATTATGAATGAAAAGAGTGCAAACCAGATAGATTTCTGCTTCAGTACATGATGGAGGTGTTCTTGTAGTTTTATGTTAAATGTGATCACTAAAGGTGCTGCCACAGTAAACACAAAGAACCCCAAACCACCACATCATGGTTGCTGGTCCATGCTAGAGAGACCACCGGGTTACGCAAGTGCCAACTCCTGTTATCTGAACTCGTTATCTGGTATCTGAATTTAAAGTAATTATAGAAGCGCTGTGTTATGTTACTGAGGTTATGGTTAGGTGTATGTGTAGAATAAATTACTACATTAATTACTACAGTGTCATTGTGTCTATGGAAAGTCCCCTCCTAGATTGTGTGTGTGTGGGGGGGGAGAAAGAGAGAGAGAGTGCTTTAAATAAAGTAGGATTCCAATCAATTCAGAGCATAGAGCATTGTGAAGGCACCAAAGGTCAAGCCCAGTCTATAGGGACATACATGGGACTTTCTGTGATTTAGTTAATCGATACAGTTATTCTTGCAGCTCATTGATAGGAAACACCTGATTTTGAGAAGTTAGGAAAAGGAATGCAAAAGAGAGTGGAAATATTCGTCTTTCTTCGTAGCTCAGTAAGAGCTTTTCACACTAAGTAAACTCCACCATGCTCCAAAACTGTTAGAGAAGAGAAACCATGCAGATGTATAAGAGCCGTTCCATGGAAAGGGTGCCAATTCTACCCCCAGGAAATTACACATAAATATATCATTAATACAATTATCTGTAAGAAACGTGATTATTAAGCCAAGGTGTCTTGCAGAGTGATGAATTTGCAAATTTACGATATACTGTATAATAAACATTAAAACTACTAAGAGAACACACAAAGAAGACACAATTGCGTGTTAGCCGTCTCTGCCCTGTAATATTACACAATGAAATATTAATTACATTTCTTTTGCATTGTTGACTCAACTTACTATCCTGTTACCCGGATTATTTAGATGTTGTTTTGTTTATTCTAATAATACAATTTTGATAAACCTGTACAATGTGATCATGGTCCCAATGCTATTAATATGGATGCATTTCACTCTAGTTTCATTTTATGTATTTACCAATTCCGTGCCAAGAACTCAGTCCTGTTGCTCAAATAAAGAATAAGAACACTGAGAGAGCTGAAACAGTAACTGGAGAAACAATGTTAGAATAAAAAAGAGCTACCTGAGGTAATCCAATACTCATTATGGCCAATTCAATGTGTGCGCTGTTCGATTCGCTGTTGAAATACCATAGAAAATGGAGTTCAATTTTTACAACTAGCAATTGCTACCCATTTGGTGGGATAACTCATAAACTGTGCAGAGCTACAGCATTTTTTGTGGTGCTCTGATGGTGTCTTCCTCATGATATTAGGGAAGTTCTCCTTCCACTTGCTATAATGATGCTCGTTGTGTGTTTTAGTAACATAGCACTATAGAAATAATACTGAGTTTGACTTGAGAAATAAGATAAGTTTATAAAATAAGTTTACAGCGTTCTTTCGCTATTGTTTTTAAAAATATAAAGTAGCACAGGTATAGTTGGACACTGATTTTGATCCTTATCTTGGGGATTTACATTACAGACTCTTATAACCTACTGTACTACAAGCATTTAAATGTTAGCTTTGTTAGTATTGTTTCATATTGTTTTATAAATGAGCATATTTTGTTTTTCTTCTGTCTGATAAAGGACTTAATCATGGATTCAGTGTTAGATGGTAAACGAGTGCACAGATTGATTGTTGGGTGCCAGTTGTTTACATCATAATTAGGGCTTGAACTTGTGAATCCTGGACTGTATTCTGACCTGCAGCTCCGCCTGTGGATCTTTGCTGTTATATCTTTTCACATTTCAGCCGTTCCACAAACAGACAGAATGGCCAGTCCTCTCACACCATACTGGATGAACTAAAATAATTTTTTTAGATTGTATTTTTTATTGTTTTGCAGCCCATCTGTGTCTCTGAAACACGCCAGTGTGCCGGCAGATGTTCATAAATACGTATGTGGTACAAAAATCATCATTTACATATTGTTTTCGTGAATGTGAGAGATATTCAATAATAACTTGTAGTCCCATCTTCTTTTACATCTCCTTCCATTTTCCAAACATTTCTGTCAATTTCAGCCACTCTTCCACTAACTAGGTGTAGCAGTTCAGCTCTACAGGTGCTTCTTCGCCTGCTGTTACATATGATCACAAAAGCTTAAGTTGGAACTGAGTTTAATGGATTTTTTTTTCACTCTGTGACGTCCTTCTAATGACCTATTTTGCAGACCTCTCTTAGTGGATATTTGTATGTCCCACACATACACACCCACCTGACCATCTGACTGTCAACAGTCTATCTGCTTTTTTTTCTACAAGCGATATTCTTCCGAGAAACACACATTTAAAAAACTTAACTCCATAAAATCATATCTGTGGATGGAAAACTGGTGGTGCTCTATGGCTGGATTTGCCATCACATAGTGGCAATCGGCCATGTCTGAACGGGGCTTGCAATATCAACCCTTTTGGTCCTGCTTTTAAGTTCTCTTCACTGTGTCCATATGTTTGGTGTCTGTGTGTGTGAGACATGCCTGGGTGATCTGGAGACCTGATAGGTCACTGGATGAAGAGAATCTTCTTCAGCAGTTTGTTCACACACTCCAGGCTTCTCGGATCAGAGCCAGGGCTGATCTGGACCTTTTCCACCGCTGCCAGCTGGCAGATTTCCTCCGGGGTGGAAATGCTTAATAAGCCTGACCATAAATGAACGTGTGTGGGCAGAGCCTGTGAGCAGTCATCACAAAATCACAGCTGATGCGTTGTGACATGGTTATTTATTTCTGGATTTCTTTTCTGGAAATAAAAAAAACTGATTCTGGAATGAATCTGGAAATAAAATCAAGCTGTGAAAGTAATATAGGAGTGCAAGCTCCACAGAGGATACTGTGCATACAACTCATCAGCCGTACTACTGATTCCTGCCCAAAAACATCAGTAAAACTACTTTGATTTATACACTCCTGTAGGGCACTAGGTAGTATTAGGTGCTATAATTACTGCAAAACAATGTCATTTTTAAATTAAGAAAAAAAACCCCACAAATATTGCTTCCAAATATAAGATGTTTATAATATTATTACGAAACTTTTTTTTAAACTTATTTAAAAATGTATTTAATAATAGTGGAAGCACTAAGGTCTTTTAGAATATGTCCTTTTATGTTCATTGGTGGTGGCAGTCAGTTGGATGTTGGGATATGTGGTAGGTAAGGGGTTTTAACTGGATATTCGATAACATTTTTATTGGTGCTCGGAGCAGAACTTGTAGTTCTCAGTGGCAGTGTGATGTTTGTTCGAGTGAACATAAAACATCTGTAATTTAATAGAGAGTGTTAGTAATTTGTCACAAGTTATGTCCTAAAGATGATTAAACTACAACACACTGACTGAAAGCTGTGTGGGTTTTGTTTGTTTGTTCGTGTGTTGATAGTGGGTTTACAGAGGCACCGGGGATTGTGGTGTTTGGCCAACTGGACATAAAGCACCTGTAATTTAATACAGGAGAAAAATAAACTCTTTGGTCAGACTGGAGCTGAACCTAGGGTAAATTTCTTCTTGTGTCCTCCTGTCATCCCTTGCGTCTAAGCCAAAGTGTCCTCTCAGGAAGTTAGTTAAACTGAAGAAGCTATCAGTTATAAATACAACACCATATCCTGTGTACCTCTCAGTCCTGCTGAGGCAGGTTGGCTTCTCCACATACCAGTTATAAAGTTATAAAGGCTTTGCCTATCAGCCTCTGTGAAGGTGTTGTGCCCCCAGAACCTGTCAGTCCTAATTAAGGAGCGGTGGCTACCTAACTCGCTCAGAAGATAAACCTCTCCATACCTGGAGAGGGAGAACCGGTGGGATTTGTACTGGAGAAGCACTGGAGAAGGAACCGGTGGGATTTGTAGGACGTGCCCCCGCCCAGCAGTGAGAACAGTTACATTAATTACAAAATAACCGCAGGGGGAGTTATCACTTTTATTTTGAAAGGCCAGACCGATGGTGAGTTTTCATCACATTTAGACAACATCAGAAGGTACATTTCATGCTATGTAGTGTGTTGGGTGAAAACGACATGTATTAAATATCAAATTTTTATGGTAACATATTGTGGTCGCGTCGCAAACTGCATAGTACCGGACTAAATAGTGTAATGTAATAAAATAACACAGTAACGTTTAAAGTGTAGTATGTAACGTGTTGTTTATAACAGCCTTAACCTTAGTTTTGCCTTTCTAATAAACTTTCTCAGTGTCTCTCAGTAACATCTCATTTCAGAGTAATCACAGGAGCTGCGTTAGAGGACAACAGATTTTACACACAAGGACAAGACAAAGGCAACATCAGTAACCAAGATTATATACATTATTTTAAATATCATATGTCTTATTGGGAGTACTGGTATAAATAGGGGAGTGGCAGACAAAGGATCTGAGGTGAGGACTTGGTAGTGAATATGTTTAGTTTGTGCAGTTTATCAAGCATTTTGCACGTACAGAAGCTAAAAATGAACAGAACTGATCACCTGTCGATCAAACTGAAAAAGGAGCATGCTTGTGTAAAAATTTCATTCCTTAAAAAAATAATGTGTTTTGGGCTTTGGTTCTTTCCTGCTCAGTAGAAAGGCTAGCAGATCAGTGAGACAGAACCATTCAGAACAGCTAGCACTGGATGCATCTCTCTGGGATGCAAAAAAGCGCCAACCAATTACCCACACAGCTCTGACAAACAGTTCAGATCACCCAGATATGCTGCGTAGATGCCGTGACATAAAAATGACTCATCTAATGGTTTCCTATTTTTTTATTTTGAAAATCTGTCGATGATTCATGCTTTGATTGCGTTTAAATTTTTGTTCCATTAAGATCCCGATTGCAGCCATTTTAAGCTGGGTCTATTAATGCCTTAAATCCAGGTGTTGAGGCAACCAAACACGACCCAGTGAGAAAGCAAAATATTACAGCGCACAGACGAATGAAATGAAAAGCATTAAATAAGGAGAATCGATGGCAATGCCTGTGATAGCTGTAAGATTTGCAGGAAATTGTTTAGAGGTATGGGACAACTTGGTGCCACAGTGGAGCCTGATATGTATCAGATGTCTTCGTTGATCGAAAATGCCATTCTTTTCTGAACTGAGCTTTTTGTGGATTTGTTGCCCCTGCACACTTCAGACACAACGGAAGTCAAGGTCAGAACACTCCAAAAACAATATGAATATTAAAATTTAAAAACGGTTTGCTTGCAGTAATGACATGAAAGGCTATTTGCCAGGTCTGGATGGACCTGTAGGTTAGATATGGTGCATGAGATGTGAGTATTATGTAGACTTTCTGCTCTCACGCTTCTGAATCACACTGATAAGCTCAGGGCCAATGACTAACAACCACGTCCTGCAGGCGCACACTCACAATAATTACATTGTGCTGAGAAAGATTGCTATCACCGATGCTTAAAGAGATATCCAGACATTATTGATGAGTATTGTAATAAATCAAGTAAAGTCAGATTTATTTATATAGCGCTTTTTACAATGGAGCATTATCTCAAATCAGCTTTGCAATATTAGATTATATGACCAATCCCATATTGAGCAAGCTTAGGGCGACAGTGGCAAGGAAAAACTGCATGCTTGGGAGGACCAAGATTCAAAAAGAGACAAATCTTGCTTCAGTGGCCTAGATGTTAATTGTAAGATTGAAGTTTATAGTGATAGTGATACTAAGTAAATTATAATACATAAATAAAATATCAGGAACATGTTAGTGTGTAGGGCTGGAACTGCTACTGGAACATAAGCTAGGAGAGAAAAGAGAAACTGTAGTTAGTTATTGATTACAGTGTCTATTAACAATCACTGATGCTTTGTGCAGCACGAATCTCCGGCCGAATGAATTATAGCAGCATATGTAAAAAGAGGAGAACCAGAAGGTAACATAGGTCAAAATGAAATATCCCCCTACGTTTTGTGAGCAGTGCAGTTTAGAAGATAGCACCCTTTGTCCGAACCCTCCCATTTTTCTTGTGCGTATGGGAACAGATCATCTTAAAACACGGCAGATTAAACTGACTAAGACTTAATATTTAGTTGCAAATCCTTTGCTTGCAAGAACTGCAATAAGCTTTTGCTTTCTTCTTTTGTGATGTTTTTCACTGCAGCCTCTTTGAGTTGGTGTTTATTTGGGGCTTTACTCCATTCAGTCTCCTCTTTAGCAGGTAAAACATTGCTAAAAATCTCATAGGCAGCTTTGTCTCAGTGCGCTTGGTGTGATAATGTTAATATTAGATCTAATGTATAATTGTATAATTCTGAGTGATACTTATTCATTCTTAAATGAACTTAATAGCAATTTAAGTGGATCCTGCTCATTTTCAAAGTGAATGTTAAAATCACCAACAACTAAAGCCTTATCTGTTGAAAGTAATAAGCAGGAAAGAAAGTTAGCAAATTCCTGAGTAAATAGTGATGAGTTAAAAAGAGTAAATTTTGTTACATAACGATGGATCAGTCAAATTAAGAATCAGTATTTCAAATGAATGGGATTTAGCACTAAACCCTAGATTCTTGTCAAAAATTGTGGCTACACCTCCTCCACGAGCATTAGGGCGAGGGCGTTGAACATAACTGTACCCAGGAGGGGAGGCTAAATATTCATCTGGTCTTATCCAGGTTTAGGTAAGACAGAGTGTGTGTAAGTGTTTATCAGTGATTAGTTCATTTACAATCACTGCCTTGATTGTAAGTGATCTCATATTAAGTAACTTTTTGGGTGCATTTAGGTTTAGGACAGATGCGGGTAACAGGCACAGTTCTTATGATGTTAGGTCTTGGTGACGGTGCATGGCTACCAGCAGACAGTTAAGCCTAATTGTCTGCTGCCTGTCTCTGGATTGTCAGATCCTAATGAATCCTGTCATAAAACTATGGGCAATATTGCAGGAGACAAGAGTAGCACCTTCCCGAATTGGATTGACACCGTCCCATCCTAAAAGGACAGGCTTTCAATCAAAAGCTGTCCAGTTATCCATAAAAAGCCCACATTGTTTTCAGAGAAATTGGCTGTAAAAAGTGATCAAAATAAATTACAGTCGATTCCGGTTAGTGGGACCAGCCGCTTAGTCAGACCAAATCCTAAAGTACCAAATCAAATCCTATTACATACATGTAATGTTATTTCGCTTATTTGGTCCAAACTTCCGCTTAATCGGACCAAAAACGTGTACAGTATGTAATATCTCTTCGTTTTTTGCCCCCCGAGTTTCTACCCAGCCCTCTACTGCCACCTACAGGTTTTTGCCTAACATTTACTACAAAAAAAGAAGCCAAAAGTCACTTAGTAAGAACTTGTTTTTTACAGTATTATTACTTCGCATGCTGAGTATCTATATATTGTGTTGTAGATCGTTTCGA
>JAUZST010074919.1:0-21297 GCA_034779995.1 Parotocinclus haroldoi
GGCAGGCAGCGACTCAGGGGGCCGACGCTCCGGTCTTACTTCTCGTTTTTGGTGAGTATTCATCCGCCGAGTAAATAGGCCGGTTACTGTAAATCGTCATATTTTATGATTTATGACATTCCTTTATTGTTAGAATTCATATTTTTGTAAAAAAAACACGAAAAACATATTGAATATAAAATTAAATAACCCACGAAACGGCAAAAACCCGCGATATTTTTTTTCCATTAGTATTTTTTCGAAAACCCGCAATGCACCGAGTCCGCGAGAGGTGAACCGCGAAGTGGCGAGTGGTTCAGTCATCCAGTTTGGGGACGCCATACAATTCTTAATTGTACTCGGTGTTGGAAAGGATTTATTTATTTATTTTTCCCCGCTTCTTCTAACTCTGCCTTTTTCCAAAAAATGCGTCTTTGCAGGTCTTTTGCAGGCACTTGTCCAACCGCTGCCGTGGAAGCCTTAATTAGCAACCGGATAATTTGGAAATTGATGTCGGGTGGAGGTCGCTCTGGTGCCCGGCGTGTGAACTGGAACGCGACTGGTTGAACCTGAGCAAGGCTACAAATGCGACTAGAACGAAGATTGAATTGGTTTGAATTTGCAGGACAAAAAGGTGCTACTTTCCGTAGGCACCGTACGTCATGCGGCATCATGACGGAACACCGCTGTCACTCAGGTCCTTGGACCCATCCGTCATCTGCAAATGAACAGAACACGCTGTTGTTTGGTACAAGGCAGTAAGTCGCGTTGGATGACTCGCTTCTGTTAAAAATCATGGCTGTGCAGTCTTGCCTCGGCTGCCTGAGCAGTTTTTTTGAACCAATCGACGGCCCACCAGTTTCAAAAAGCCGTTCCTCTGAGACGGCATGCGTTGTTCTGTGTTTTTACTAAATCTTCTCCAGCAGTCCTAAGCTTTCTCCTCAAGAGTCTTGCTGGATTTACCGGTCAGGATCCTCTTTCCAGCAGACCCAGTGGTGAGATTAGCGGAGGGCAGTTGCCCTTGTTAGTGCAGGTTAAAGTGCCAGCTGATGGCTGTGTTTCCTTGTGTGGTAATGTGATATTTATATGCTGAAGAGATTCTCTCCAGAGGGACATGCACACTGAATGGCTGTGCTGGAGCTTTGCCAAGCTGAGACAAGCCTATTTTTTTTCTGATCTTCTTCTCACACTCTCTGCCTCTGTATATGAAGCCTGGAACAGATTGCCCTCCCCCACACACTTGCACACACGCAGGCCTGTTTTCCCTGCCGGGCGTTCTGCCACGGTGGAGAGGTCAGGCAGCATGTGATTCTGCAACCCTGTGTAGAATTCAACCAGAAGGGTTCTTCACTCACAGAGGGACAAGGCGAGCCTCGAAATACGAAGTCGATTTTCCAAGGTTGCGTGATTTGCACTCGGGGGGTGGAGCAGTCAAAATGAATTGTATGACGAGCTCAGCTCGGGGTGCTCAGTGACGCAAAGATACGCTGATCGAAGAGCCTAATCGTTTTCAGCCACACCCACTGCGAGCGCTAACCAAGGGTCGTGGACGTCACGAACGCCGGGGCAAACTGGATTTGAATTCGGGGGTATTTCGTTATGCACAGTATTCTTCGGATTCAGGTCGCCATGGGCTCCAAGAAGGGCCAGGGTGTTACGGATGAAAATCGGTCCGCGCCTGTTAAAACGCTACGACTGGGCCACGGCTAAAAGTTTCCTCAAGGCGAAGATCCAAAACACATGTCCAGTAAAATGGTTCGGCGACCATGGAATGAAGCCGTGAATATGACCATCCCTGTTCCCGGTCTTAAACTTATTGGGGAACCGGTAGAGTGGGGGTAAAGGGAGGGGTCGTGAGTGAGAGCTATGCAATGATCTGGATAGGTCCTGTGTTGAGGAATATTCTTTTGGCTCTCAGTTCTCTTATCTCACCAGCCATTAGTGAGAAGACTGCCGTGGTTCTGCACCAACACGCAGTTTGTTGTGCTTCTGGTTTGTCTGGTGATCTTAATGCCTCACGGCTTGGCTAGAGTACGGTCACAAACCTTTAATTCACTAGCCTATACTCGGCACGGCGGGTCATTTATCGAGGACAGACGTGCACTTTGTGTCTCATAGTCCCATATCATGTTATGCTTTATTGAGCATTTTCAGGCAATTTCAGCTTAAGTTTCCGACCTTTTTTCTCTCTCAAATGTGGGTCTGTTGTTTTAGAATTATTACATTAACTTTCTGTTACTGAAACTACTATTTTAAAAAGTATTAATTATATAGCTTTGTTAATTCTTACTTATATCATCCAAGGAGGTCGGGTCTCTTTTGGAGTCTCGGTCCTGCCCGGGTTTCTTCATTAAAACGTTTAGGGAGTTTTTCCCTTGTCGCTGTCGCCTATAGGCTTACTCTATTTGGGATTGGCCTTGTTAATTAGAAGATCATGTCAAACGGGAAATCTGCTTTTAGGCAAATTTTCTTGGTCGATAGCGGTTCGGCCGACGATCACGGCGTGGCTTGTCGTCCACGGTCCCGGTTTCTCTGAGTTCGGCCGTGAGGGATGCAATAGGGCGGGGGTGGAAATTGGTGTTGATAACTTTTGAACCACAAGAGGTATTGCAAATTGAGACAAAAAAAACCTAGCTTAACGTAGCATAACGTAGCTTTCAAGGTGGCTCCCATGTTCCGTGCATAGCCTATGAGAAAGGCCCCTCATCCATTACTTGCTGTGGTATTCAGATTTGTCCTTTTTCCATTTGATCCCCGTTTCCGGCAAGGGTACTGCAGGACGTTTTGGTTTTGCTGGCTGCTCATTTTGGCATCTTGCTGTGTTTGTATTGCGTCCTTGCGCCAATAGGCGTCGTTAAAAGTGCTGTATTAATAAAATGGTGTTTAGTTTGTGTGCGTTATTGCGCTGAACGCGAAGCTGAGCCACAGTTCAATGCGGATGTGGGACTTTTATTTCTATGATTATTGCTGCAACCTCATAAAGTTGGCAGTTGAATTATTACAGCGTGTAGCTCTCGGGTTAACCGATGTTTAACATCCTAACTTCGTCCATTACAGCCTCGTGGGAAGACCAATAATTTCACTTAATTATTAAGTGCACCCGCATTCACCAAACTTAAGTATGCGGACTGAGCAGCAGCGGGATGTTAAAGTGAAAATACCGGCTGTCAAGACTGACGTTCAGGCGATGTGGAATCCTGAACAGTGTATTTGCGGGAGTGCGATGCTTCCAGTTTGTATTTAAAAAGTTTTTTTTTAATTGTTTGTTCGGCTAATCGAGGTTTATCTAAACGGCGAAAGCGCAGCGTGTTTATCTTTCCCTTGCGAGGGTGGCATTTGAACACTGGCCCATGCAATTGCAGAGAAAGTTCTACTCTCTGGTAACATTTTCTGGGACTGGGCCAGGTATTAAAGCTCCATACACATGAAGGGTGAGCGTAAGTTCGTTGCAAGAAGGTGGCAAGGATGTCCTGGGTTTAATTCCAGGGTGGTGCAGCCTGGGTCATTCCTGTGTGAAGTCTGCATGGTTTCCTCTAACAGTCCAAAGACATTGATGTAGCTAGTCTTGAGATGAACTTGAGCGTTGCTGGAATGGCCACGGTAGAGTGCCGTGCTACGTAGTGTACGAGCGACCAGCCGATTGCATCTCTATTAGTAACGGATCAAAGGCTGAACGTAATGCGGCCGCTGGTGGTTTAGTGGTTAAGGCTCCGGACTACGTATGGCTCTTCCAGCCCGCCGCCGTTTGGCTCGTTAAGCAAAGCTTCCTAACACGACTCAATGCCCTGATGATGTTGCCTGGAACAAGAGGGTCTCCTAAATGCTGGAAATGATTCAGTTTATCATACTGCGTAATTCACACAGTCACCTTTCCCTATTCCCGCTCGCTGACTTGGCGAGGAGCGCTTTTGCTCGCCCTAATTAACCGAGCCATTGTAGAGTCCAGCAGGTGGTTTGGGGAGTCCTGTCGAACTGCTCTACCGTGCCCATGTCCTGCACTCCACTGCTCCATCATTAGTGGCAGTCCCGGCAGTGCTCCCACTGTTAATGTAGCTGATTGTGTCCTCCTCCACAGCAGCAGAAAGCAGCAAGCTGTCAGTCAGAGCTCGGCACTGGCTGTGCGGGTTTCACCTCGTCAGCCTCTGCATCCGTCTTCCTGACAGACTGAGTAGAGAGTCTTGCTGGGCCAGAGCGTACAAACTCGATCATGCTTGTCCGGATCTTCATGTCCCTCTCAGACATGACCAAACTCTCATTTCAGAGAAAGGCGAAAGCCTCTGCTTTCATTTTACTTACCGTTTCCTGTCTGGAATAGGAGCCGCGTATACGTCTTGGGTAAATTTTTGTGTTCAAAGGTGTTCACAGCCAACAAGCGGGTAATTATACTGGGTGCATCCACTTTTGGAGAATGAAGTGGGTCATTGTTTGATGATTATTTGATATTTCAAAAAGATGTAATTTAAAGAAAGATACATTCTTCTAACGGGCCTTGGCTATGCAGGAACTCCCTCCTTCAGTTGGACAGTAGGAGACGATGTGCCTTCAAGGAGGCCTCTAATGACTCATTATATAATGAATTTTGTTTTATAATTTGAATTATTATTATCATTAGTTTTTTTCTACTACTAATTGAAATTGTATTAATTATTTGTTACTTATTTTAAACTAATTTGCCTATTATTTAATATACATTTAGTATTTGTCTAATGAACATCTGGGAGTTCGGGTCCCCTGTTGAGTCTTGGTTCCTCCCAACCATTTTTGGGGAGTTTTTCCTTGCCACTGTCGCCCTAGGCTTGCTCAACTTGGGATTAGCCTTTTAGATCATGTATTACTGTAAAGCTGCTTTGAGACGATGCTACGTCGTAAAAAGCGCTATAGAAATAAAATTGAACTGAATTAAATAAACTGAAACCACTAGCTTTTGTTTGAACTAAAATGTGGTTGTGTGGATTATATTTTGTTAGTCTGGAAATTCCAAAAAGCAGGACAGCATAGTATGACCTTAAACAATTTACAATCCTAATATTTAAGAAAATGAAACTATTGTATTGGAATGTGTGCCGAAAAAAAGGTGCTTTTTGGAGGTCGCTCTCTTTTTCTTTCTTTTTTCTTTTTTTTTTTTTAATTGATCACAAAACACGTACAGGAAGTTCCCCGTTTAATTTGGGCATACGTTCTGACACCTCTATTGTGAGGCCTAACCTACCATAAACATGCCTAAACACTTCCATCAATGAATGCCATCTCGTTTAATGAATGTTTTGAAAGTGGAAAACAAAAATGGCGATTCTTGTGACCACGGCGTTTCCTCTGCTGAGTTTCTCATTTAGCACTCGATGGGAGAGTTCTGGAGAGTAACGCTTACCTGGGGGAGAATCTAAACAAAATTTCAGAACACTGTTTCTGCTTAGCGTGTGTATATATGTTTTTATTGGTGTCCAATTCCATTTGTAAGGTCGAAAGTATCTTAAATCTATCTGTCTTTTGGTCTAAATGGCATATAGGCCTTTTTGTAGGGTGATGATTGTGTGTCTGTGTGATGATTCCCTCGCCTTTACTCCTTTTCTAGCCTTATTCTGCTTAATGAGGTGAAAGGGGGGGGGGGGCATAAATAGAAAGCATCCTGCCCGGCCACTCACTCTTTTCTTGTGTGAGGCTTTGTGGGAGCGCCCACCAGTTCACAGAGGGGCAACGGCTTCCAGCCGAGCTGAATGAAGACAGATGGGCCGTGTTCCAGGGCCACAATCAAAGCAAACATTCACCCCGGCCCACCGACACGCTAATAAACATGGCTCTAATTTCATGTCGGGGGTTCGGAGTAAAACCCTGCCATGTCATTTTCTCCCCCTTTTCTTCCCCAGTGCGTTTTTCTGAGATTTATCGACAGAAGCTAGATGTTAGGCGAGATCTGCGCCGGTGATGAGATTTATTCCGCTCAAATATGAGGTTTCCGACGGGCCTTTGATATCCAGATGGAGCTCGCAGGCTTTGATAATCCCTGAGGGAACTCCGTGGGTTGCGTTCATTGAGTGTCAGGCTCTTCAAAAGGCTGATGGTTTGCTTTGTCGGGGCAGGCAGGATTGTTTCAAGAACAGCTCGAGATGTTATTTTTGTCAATTATGTTAGTTTCAGTCGGCGTGATCTCATAATCCACTCGAACGGAAAGCCACTCAAATTTTACACAAAGAGGCTTACCGAGGCACGTCGTCTTTCATTGACTGTTAACATGGAACTCGCATTTTGTACACAGCTGAACACCAGATTAAGTTTAACAGCCTTTTCTGACAGAAGAAATCGTTGAGCGTGACAGTCGGGACCGGATGAAAAAAATTCCAGACGCACAGTAGGCTGTTGTGTCTAACGTTTGCGTTGGACTACCTCTGAGGCCGGCTTGTTTTGTTGGAACACTTGTGGCGTCTGAGGTGAGGTCATATGCAAACCTCTGTGGATTGGAACCGAGCGAAACATCTGGCACGGTCAAACTTTACCACCAAAATAAATGACCTCATAAAATCTCTCATCGCTGTGAAACTGCTTCTTTTTTTTTTTTCTTTTTTTTCTTCCCCCTTTTCCCTAACCGTGACTCTCGGCGGCTGAGGGGCTGTGAATGGGTGACTGTGAAGTGTACAGTTTTGCCTTTCAAGAGTTTCATTCGATTTGATGCTGCCCTTTTACAGCAGGAACCAGATACAGGGACTCTTTGGAAACGAGCTGGAGAATCCAGCTGCTGCTGGAGGTTTGGCATGGCTGCTTCGGCCTCTTCAGTATGCATTAAGCCAGGCTTTTGTGGCCAGCTTGACTGGCATGTTTGGAAGCCCGTGAGGCTCTAATAGCCGGACATGCATTTCCTCGTGACTGCCGAATAAATTATGTAAACGCACCAGTGCTGGTGTTGGACAGTTTTGTATAATTAATGGGCACTCCAAATTGTCACCAGTTGTTCTTTTATGTGCAGTTGAATCTTGAAATATTGATTAGTCCACAGTTTTTACACCGTGGAAAACACAGGAAAGTCGAAACGATGACAATAATGTGTTTTTTGTTTTGTTTGTTTTTTTTTAAACATCTCCTGTTTGAATTTGTATCTTGTTGGCTGATTGTGATTATGTGGAATACAGCTGTGGCAAAAAAAAAAAAAAACGAGACCACTGCAAATTTTTTTTGTTACGTTCTTTAAACTACTGACGAATTTCAAGCAATATTTATTGGCAGCAATGACAAGAGCGTTTACTCGCCGTAAGTGAAAACTAGTGAGAATGAAGAAGCTGTATTTTTTTAAAATCCCCGTGTAGTAATAATACCAAAAAAGATTCGATGAAATAGTTCTCAGTCAAGCAGGTCATGGTTTGGAGCTGAAGGCAACTGGACTTGGTTCTTCTTGGTTCTTGAGGACATTTCACCTCGCATCCAAAAGGCTTTTTCAGTTCCGGTCATGGAGTACAACGATGTTTGTGTTGAATTTCGTCAGATACTGGAAGGAATTGCCTTTGAACGTGTAGATCTTTCGATTTGGAGTCGTTTGTTGGTTTTTTTTCCCCAAGTGCTGGTTAGAGATAATTATTGGGTCAGATGGTCCAGGGACATCCTAACAGATGTAACATCGAGTATCTTGATAGCCAATCCATCTGTTAAATTCGTTGTTTCCGTTTGTTTCTTCTTGTTTAAATGTCATGATCTGAATCCATTCGATCCGTGATGCTGAATTTAAGAGACGCGCTCTATTGTTTTATTGATCTGGAAGAGAAGTACTTCGCATGTTCTTTGCCAGAAAGCAGTCCATGTACAGTGCGTTTTAATCCCTAGAGATTAAAATATTGAATTGTTTAAATAATTGAGAGGTTAAATCGTTATTTCCGAGGCGACTGCTGCTGCAGTGGCTGATTTATGTTCTCTGCTGAGAGAAGGTCCTTTTTGGTTCAACCTTTTTATACGCCGGATGGTTTTGTTCCTGTTGAAAAGGCAGAAAGAGAGGTCATATATCCAGTAGCAATTTCTTTTTCATTATTAAGTGTCCCAGCTGGGTTGCCAGCTAGGCGTCTCTTTCACTGTAGCTCCCACGTGGCCTTTGGCTTGCAGGAGATCACCTGCTCAGATTTTTTAGCTTCTCTTCCACCCTCATTCATACTCTTGCAGACGAACGATTTGCATACGAACTGCGTGACCCTGGCCTGAAGTGAACATTGTCACGCTGGGTTATTTTCCTAACAGGCCTTTTCATCTTGTTTTTTTTTTTTTTTTTCCCTTTGGCAAGCTGTGTGAAGGAGAAAACCTCCCACCAGTTTGTGTAAGAGGAGCTGATCTGCTCTCTTTCTCATTACGAACAACTTACTGACTGAGCCCTTTTTGTTTTAAGCTTAACCCCCTTCCTCCCTCATGTCCTTCGCAGAGAGCCTCCACACAGTACTCCCTCTCAATCAAGACGTTGCAAGGCCTTTTGATTTGGTCGAGTTCGAGTGCAGCCAAGCCGACCCGGCTGCCACCGTACCCTATTAGCGCCGTGCCAGGACGCGGGAGATTGCTCGTCTCGCCTTCCTAATTGTGGACAGCAGCTGAAAAGCAGTGGCTTAGCAAAAAAAAAAAAAAAAAAAAGCAGGCAGCCTTCCCCGAATTCATTGCTCCTCGGCTTGGTTTCAGTCTAAGCACCCTTTGTTCAAAGACACGGGTGGGCCGTGGCTCTCCAGTCTCGTAGTGCTTTCCGGCAAAGGGTCAACCTCCCTCTGTCGCCCCTTCAATGTGGACGACATGAATCTCTCATCGCAGCAGTTTATTGCTGTGACACACTGGCAGCTTCCCAGACTGCTGATAAATAAGGTGCTTTCACTTATCTGGCACCTTGTCAGCAGATTGTTGTGTCTGCGCAATTTGCTCACCGCCGTGGTCTGACTGCACGTCCAGTATTAGTGTGTGGGCCGAGGAAAAACTCTCCAGAGCGTTTGGTCCTGCCATGTTTAGCCGAGCGCTCGGAGGGAACGTAAAATATCGCATGCCTTTTCAATTAAGACGCCAGTGCAGGGCTCGCACACGGACGGGGATTTAAGGCTGGTAAATTCCAGAGCTTTAAATCCCAATTAACTAGCAAAAGACGGAAAGCAGAGCCTTAAAGGGAAACGCCGGTTATCGGGGAAAAACAAGGTGAGGGGAAAAACAAGGTCTGAAACTTTGAAGCAGAAAAACACTCCGAGTGCAGAGTAAATGATATGCATGGCCAGTACTGTTCCAAAATGACAATCCCATACTATGATGGTCCCCTATTGGTTAGATAAACCGTCAGTGGCCTGGTTTTTATATTACAAGAAGCCATTTGGGATTACCTTGGGTTGACTGACTGGGCTGATTCCTCCTCCCCCGAAAATCAGATCAGCCACTGGAGGATTGAAAGCAGAGCCTTAAAGGGCAGCGCCAGTTACTGAAAACATGTAACAAAAACATGATCTAAGGCTTTTTTTTTTTTTTTTTTAAATTGATCTTTTCTGAATAATGTCTGACCTTGACATGGGTCATGCGCTATGACTGGCCGGGAAAGAACTGTGTCCTAAATCGTATACACTGCTCACTAAAATTAGGGGATATTTCATTAGAGGTGCCCCCTTTCTTCAGTGAGCACTATGCTACACACCTTGTACTCTTACTACTATTAAACTGTATCGTTTTTTTAATTTGTCTATTTTTATATAATACCCTATAACATTTAGGCACAATGACATGCAGTGTGAAGTCTCAGATGAGCTTTTATGACTTTTATTTTTTTGCAAGAAGACACGAGTTTATTGGGGGGAGACACTAAAAGTCCTAGAACTGCCAGCCCTTAACCCACGATTGCTTGACTCATAAATAGACTGAAGTTGAATTTTTTTTAAAAAATTTGGTCAATCTACCGTTGCTAAAACAGTGGTACATCTTATCTAATGGTGGCCTAAGACTTATGCACAGTATCGTAGATGGTCGGCAACATTGTCGGTCCTTTTGAGCCGCAACAAGGCCGATCCCGAATCAAGGATCTATGTTCACCCATTTTGGAAAGCAGAGTCATCATTTGCAAAGTGTTTCTTTGACAGAATGACCGATAAATTCCTGCATACAACATGCGACATAGTTCCTTGATTTGGGCTCGACCGTGTTGCCACTCAAAAGGACCGACAATCCATTTGTTGGGATATGAAGTGGCTTGTTTGCATGACCTTATGGAACCTGAACCTTTCACGCCCGTTTCTAGCTACTGGATTTATAAATGGGTTGCAAAGCCCAGCCCTGCATAGCTCGCATCTCGAAATATAACGGTGTTTTGAGCTTCCAGGCTTAACACTGCTATCAATCAAGTCATTTATAGTAAATGAGGGGAGAGCCACCCGATTCAATAAAAGGAGGCCATAAAAGAGTAGCCAATCTCTCTGTTGTTAAAGCCTGATGCTCCATTATTCTCCTTGAGCCATCGAGCAGTCTGTCACCCTGTAAATGGGCCGCATCCTACACACTGTGAGCTTTTTGTTCTGTCTTTTCCCACTGCCAGCTCCCATTAACCGTATCAAGACCGTAGGCCTGCACCTCCTGCTTATCTCCCAGCTAAGCAAGCAAGTAAAGCATATTCCACTTCAGTGTTGACGTTGTCAGTTTTTTCCTCAGGCTGTGTTGCTGTGTCGCAACGCTTAATAATGTTAATTGCGCTCTTCAGTCGGATGCACGATCACGTACCGCGATCGCACCGACCCTTTTCCCCTTTAGCAGAGAAAAGAGCGGCGCCGCGTCTGTCGGGACGCAATCACGGCACCCTGATAGCGCGGGGGAAATAAGATGACCTGCGGCGCTACCCCGACAGATTAGACGGATGTCACCTTTGTCATGAAGTGTCGCTCAATTCCGAGTTCTGCTTTGTGCCTTCTATCAATTACGCTGCCAAAAAGCCTTTCCATCCCGAGCGCCTCATTTTCACCTTCCTCTGTGTCTCTGCAGTATCCCCGGATCGGCGAGGAATCCGCCTCTCCATTCGTCTTCATTTGCACCAACCCCCAGGAGCTGCTGCTGAAATTCCCCATGAAAGGGAAGCACAAGATCTGTAAGTTTCGCCTCCGTTTTCATTCGGCGACGCGCTCGGGTACGGCCCCAAAAGCTACGGGCCATTTTTCTCTCATTTTTCCCCGTCCTCCTAAACGCGTGCGCACGCCGGCTCGAGTGCATCGCGAGCTCCATCTGCTAACGTAAGATACTGCCGAGGGACTGCCCAGGGGAGCGGAGGGGTGGGGGGGGTGGGGGGTTTAGCTGTAGGAGGCTCAAGATGGATTGGAAGCATAAGCAAATGCTTCACTGAAGATCACAGGAATATTGCCGTGAAGCTCTCAAGCTGCCGAGGGTCGGAGGGTGTGTTATTGAAACGTCATAGTTACAGATGAATTCCATAAACTCACTCCAGGACCGAATGTCTAAACGATTGGCCGCGCAGTCAAAAATGTGTGGGCACCACTTCTATGTCGCGTCCATTGCGCACAGTGTGCGATGACGTAACGATCTACGACGATCAGATAGCTGCAAAAAAAAAATAAAAATTTTTTGATTTCAGCAATCTGACTTTACACGCGCTTCAGTAATCGGATAATGGGCAAACCTCAGGGTTTACGTGACCCGGGCAGTAATTAGATTTCTATTTTGCAGCCAGTTAATAAGTAAAACGAAGGCTGAAGAAACGGTTCGGAGACGTTCAAGGAGAAATTGGCTGGCCTGACCGCGCTTTTTACCATACTGTCACCCCAGGCCTGCTCAATTTGGGATTGGCCTTTTAAGATAGTGTAACATAACGTAATAACGTAAAGCTTTGGGACAGCGCACCATTGTAAAAAGCGCTATAGAAATCAATAATCCAGTACCGTAACCACCGAGCCGTTGCTGCCCAGTATGAAATGGTATCCAACTTCCTGCATAACATATGGAGCGTTTAATATTCTGTTCTTTAATATTATTCGAACCACTGACCTGTTCAGAAGGGGCTTATGAGGTTGGAGACTTTCCTAATAAAGAGAAACCTACTAGGTTAATCCACCTGCCTTTTTTTAAGGAGGACTCGTACCAGGTAATGGGTGATAAATCCGGTTTATTTTATTTTTTGCTGAACGCAAACGGTTACGCCTGGCGATAATCGTGTCGATTGCTCGCTTTTCCAGTTAGCCAAGCCTAAAACATTTGAACGGAAGCGCTGCTGCTGCCTTTAGTTCCACACATGCTCTGTTGATTTTCTTTCGTTCGACTGGCGTGCATTAAAGTGCAGAGAGTTCTGTAGTTGAGCCACCCCTCTGACAGATGGGCTGTGAAGCAGTGGTAGGATGCTAGTCATTCACGCCACGTTCGCGCCTGCCACCGCGCCATGAGCCGGAGCTTTACCTAACATCAGTGCTGCTCAAACCCCTTAGGATGTCTGAGAAAGTCTATCTAATATCCTCCTGTCAGAGACGTCCGTGCCACCACCGGCCTGTCTGTTTTACCACCGATTTTTTTTATTTTTTTATCCTCTGGCTGTGAAATTTAATGGCTATTCATTGTCTGGCAGTTACTAAACCATTTATAGTGCACTAACGCCGTACTCTTTCATAATGGCGTCAAGTGATTAAGATCATTTACATAATCATCGAGCAATTGCTGACCATCTGCCAAACCAGTAAAAGACGTTGAGGGTATATCAAAGTTGAAGTGTGTATTTTGCTGGAGGTGATGATGGTCGGAGGACTTGGCCGTCAACCAGGCTATTTGGGGCGGTGGCGCCCTTCAGTGAGGCACTCGGTCCAAAGCCATTGCTGGTTGGCTGGACCTGTGGGCGACTCCTGTATTTCAATATGGGTGAAAGTGTCCGCTTAATGATGTAACAACGCAGAGAGTGGTGTATTGCCCTGAAATGGATCAGGTGAGTAAGCCATGGTGTGTGAGCTCTGTTTATTTTTCTTGCTCGTTTCGAAAGGATGAGACTTTTGCTGCTTGAATGCGTCTCGTTTTTGGAATTGGTTTGGATAATGAATATGCAGTGAGTATGGGAAAATTCCGACGTAGTTATTGTGCATTCGAACAGTAATGTACAGCACAGTGCAAAAGTCTTAGGCCACCTTCAGACGAGTTGTTTGCTACAGTATACATGTTTTAATGGCAATATGATGATCAGCAGCAGCCAAGAAACTAGTTTTCAGAAGGGCAACCGGGAGAAAAGTCCACGGTAAAGCTCACACAGATGAGTATCATAAATATTATGAAGTTTGAGATTTCGGGGAATTTTTAGGGGATACCCCGAAAGTGAGAGATCCCGTTATGACCTATCCCCTAATTTTTGCCATCAGTCTATATGTATGGTCGTTCCAGCTTTGCTAAAGCAACAAATCGACGGCCTAAGGCGGCCTAAGACTTTCGCACAGTCACACTGTCATATCGAAAAGCTGTCATTTGCAGTTCGTTCTTTTTGTGCCGACCACGTTTATTTTGTAACCGTACTCGTGACAACATTGCGTTACCTGTAATTCCACAGCACGCCACGTGGGGTGTGACCTGTTTGTGTTGATATAGATTTATCGACTCTTTGTTTGCATGATCCCGCCATGTAATAATGTTTGGATTATATCCATGAGAGTGCTCAGCGTTAACCTGGCAGACCTATTGATCTCATGAATCATGTGATTACAATGACTGAACCTTAACAGAAGCCTTTTTTTTTTTTTTAAATGCTTCTGAATTGATTTATTCGTTTTTATTCTACAGTACGGGTCTATTAAGCGTCACAGTAAATCCTGATTAAGTCTCAGTGTCATGCGCTGTGCATCGTGCACTCTTGTACTCTGGACTCGTTCTCCCAACCCTGCCATGTTCTCCAGAGATCTGACCTCTCAGAACCTTCTGGGGGGAATGAGATGTTTGGTGATAACCTAGCAGACTAGTCACGACCGGGCGGCGGAAGCCACAGCTGTGACCCGAACCTCGATCTTCTCCCTGCCTCCTCCTCAGTTTAGCTAGCGTTAGGGTCGAGGTGTTATCTGTGACTCTTCCGTTCGTGAAAACGGACATAATTTTGAGTGTTCACCCCAGCCCTGGGAGCACAGAGGGTCAGGAGTGTGGATTGGCAATCAAAGAGAGCAGCTTAAGGTTTTACAACGAGGCCAAGAGCATTTTTGAAAGGCTTCGCGCGGAAATTCGTCTGCCGCAGGCTCTCGTCTCTGGTTGAGTTGTTGACATTTAAGAGTGATAAAGCTCGAGTCGCTGCAATGAAAATCCCATTCGGCGGCTAATAAGAGGCCCGTTAAAGACGGCGTGGACGCCGGGGCTTTTGCTTCACGACGCCCTCGTTTCTCCTTTATGCCATCGTCTCATCTGCTAGCTGAAGGTCACCCCTGGCTATTCGCCTTCTCTGCCTGACATCCATGACAAGTGGCTCCAGCCATGTGCGAGTACTGCACGTTGGAGTTAGCGGTCCAGCAGCGCGCTAGCTTTCAAAGCGAAAGGTTGCCGCTCCAGTTTTCCTATTCGAATCGATGTTGGCCAAGCTTGCTAGGTGAGATGATGATGATGATGATGATGAAGATGCCAATCCCCAGGTGCTGACGAGCACAGATGCTGCGTATCCGGATACAATGCCGGCGTGACGCTGTGTGTGAAATGGAACTAGGGGCGTGTATGGCTGCTCACATATCTTCTTTTGTCATGGTTCAGCTCTATTGTTATGCGATTTATTTATTCGTATTTTTTAATTTGGCACTTGTGGTTCATGTTAATGATATTGATACCATTTCAAACTTCAGACTGTTCGGTCTGACTGTGCAGCTAATCTTTTCCCCCCCAATTATTATCCCATAAAATCAAATGGGGCACCAACTAGCAGTGCCACTTAGCGACGCCATAGAAACCAACTGGGGTACAGTAGTAGAGCCATAACAACCATCTAGCAACAATGCAACAACAACATAGCCAACACCATAGCAACCACCCGAGACACCGTAGTAAAGCCATAGCAACCGCCTAGCAACACCAGAACAACCATCTCCCATTACCAGAGCAACACCGTGGCACCACCTGGGATACAACAGTGGACCCATACCAACCCATAGAAACCACCTGGGGTACCATAGAGAAGCCATACAAACCATCTAGCAACAGCACAGCAAAAACATGAAACCATAGCAACCACCTAGCAACTGCACAAAAACCGCCTGGGATACCATAGCAACCACCTAGCAACTGCACAAAAACCGCCTGGGATACCATAGCAACCACCTAGCAACTACACAAAAACCAGCAGGGATACCATAGCAACCACCTAGCAACTGCACAAAAACCGCCTAGGATACCATAGCAACCACCTAGCAACTGCACAAAAACCAGCAGGGATACCATAACGTAGTGAGGAAAAGCCTTGGTCGCGTTACTGTTTTAGGCCTCGTTCACGCACTGAGATATACAGTGCATATTAAACACTTCGCCCCATCGTAAACCGGGTACTATTTCTACACCTAAATTTAGTATGAAATTTTCCGACCCCACCCCTTGCTGCCCCGACAGCCTTAGTTCTCAGAGGGCTTTCCACTAGAATTTACGACGCGACTGTAAGGCCGGCTTCTGCCTAGAAAATTATCTCCGGCTCATTTTTGGTCCACCAGCGCACTTTCACGAGGTCAAGGCTCTGTCCAAGTTACACTATGTTCTCATTTCAGACTGCCAAAACCATTCTTTATGGTCTTCGTTTAAGGGACGAACGGCAGAAAGTTAACGAACCCGACTCGTCGGGAGCAGAAACCTATAAAAGTTGAGATGTTGAGATCCACGGGGTTATCTGTACCCGTTCCACCGCCAGAAATGTATGAAATGCATTATGATTGTTCCCGGTGGCTTTTGACCACATAGCCATGGCATGGCATGGCCAGTCTGCAGTGATGCCCATTGATGATTTGGACCCATGAGGACCTAGTTGGCTCTGGTCTGTGACTAAGCTAAAGCTTGTTCCGTATCTGTGTTAATGTAATACAGTCACCTTACTGCCTCTTCTGACCAGAGAGACCGATTATATAGTGAACTTAAAATACCTCATCTGTAGTACCCGACTTACCATGCGGTATCTTGTATAAAAAGGAAAAGGCGCAGGTTTGTTTTAAGGCTATTATTAACTAACCAGTGCAGCTGCTTCAGCTGCGTTTTTGCTTACCTTTTACATTTCTCTGTTTAGTGTAGCTTAGTGAGGAATGCAACATTTGGATCGTAGCCAGACCACAAGAATAGTGGAAGAATAAATTCCCGGCGGAGTGATGGCAGCTGGATTAATGTTCGCATTCAGTCACACAATGTACTCGTCCAAATTACGATTTATGTTGGTTTTCCCGAAGCCCAAACAGTGTCTAAAATGTGGTGTGGCGTACGTAGCTGCTGACGGGATGCAGCCTTTGGTTAGCGCTGCTAACCAATCTCATGTTCAGACCGCAGTACGGGTTTCCAAAATCTAGTTTTTCTTTTCGCGTTCACACTACAGGTAATATTGTAATCTGATTTGTTCATCCTATAGTCGCATTTGTTGACAGACTGGTTGATTGCTATGGTGGAACCGATCTTCGTTCCTGTCTTTGTGAGCTTTATTCAGTCTTAGCATTTTTACCCGGTTGCCCTTTTGAAAAAGAGGTTTCCTGGCTGCTACCCCTCCCATTCCTGATCAAGCTTCGTAGGACTGTAGATGGGTCAACGTGGCATCTCAATTATGCTAATGTTGCGCAAGTGTAAGGGGAGGTCACAGTACATACTTGACAAGTATAGGCTATTGAAGGTGATTTTTTTTAAAAAATGTAAACACTGCATATAAAAATGCCCTTTATTTCCTGGTTGTAATCTCTGAAACGATGGCGGACCCAATCCAATGGCGGCTTTAGACTTTTGAACGGGGAAGTTGTATTGATTTTAACAGAGCGACTTAATGGCATTGTCCTTGAAATTTCCACACGTTTAAAATCTTTGCTTGAATAACATTTGTTTCCTATTGTTTTTTTAAACTATTGATATTGAAATGTTAAGACCTTTTATTTTACACAGCTACGTAGAATGTGGTATTTCACTATGAAGCGAATCGTCTTTGTTTTTCTTCACGGGATTTTGTTTATGCAGACACGCGTACCAAGCACTGCTGGTTGTTTTTGTTTTCTATGACCGAATCCGCTGTACGTAAGGAGTGTAATGTGGTACTTGTTTGCATTCTCTCCCACTAGAACGTGGATCGACCAAGTTTAAAATGTCAACCAGTAAAATATTGATGGAGTTTAAAAGCATTTCTGGCAGCGTTAAGTAAACTGTTGTTCCTAAATTTGATTCATACGTGTGTTGTGGATGTTTTGCCTACTAAATACCAGGCGCACGCGCACACACACACACACACACGCACGATCGTTACAAGTACTCTGTTTAAGAGTAATCCTTTGTGGTCAGATCTCTCAGAATCAGAAGTGCAAGGAAATTCTCTTGGTGCAGGTGTGAACCGTGATATCATTATTATTATTTCTTTTTTAAGGCAGAAAGCGTCCAGTTCAAGTTAAATTAGCCACGAGATCGATTTCAGCTGCCTGTTTGAACACGTGTGGAAGGGCTTAGCTCGCATTTTCTCCTCCATGATTGGTAATTCGTAGAACAAACTTAAGCAAGCTTAAGAAATAGCGATCAAATCCCACGTTCTTCGAGTCGGGTTCCCCTCATTCTTAGTATCAATGGAGCTGTCTTTGAAAGATCCAGAAGCGGACTGCCAGACCTTCCTTTGGTGCGGTTCATGTTGGTGGTGTTGCCATTTTTAGGCAACGTGGTCCTACGCCACCTGTTGCAAATTCAAATGGGCTTCGAACCCAGGTCCTTGGGCATTTGATAACAGCTGAATTGGCAGAAAATAAGGAAATTGGATTTTTCACGATTGGCTTTTCAGGACTGTCCGAAAGTCCTCCGTTAGATTAGATCTACCATTGTTTTAGCAATGCAATACTGACCATGTATCATCATTTCTCTGTCTCGTTATTAGAATTCACCAAGAAAATATAGGCAATATGTATGCGGTATTAAAATAAATGAAAAGAAATCCACGAAAACAACGTATATAGGCTACAGTGGCAAGTATTTAGTGTGACCTCCCCTTACGCTTGAGAAATAACAGCATCTGGCAGCTTGATTGAGATGCCCAGTTAACCCCGTCTATAGTGGTCCCTTTGGAAGGGTAGCAGCCACTTTTTAGGAAAGGAGACCAGGATGAAAAGGCTGAGCTATGCTGCAGCTCACAAGGATGGGAATAAAATTTTTGGGCCCAGTCGTTGCCGGTATGTTACAGGGGTTCGTAATAGCATTGACAAAACAACGGATCTAATGGTGGCCTGAGACTTTTGCACAGTACTGTTTGGGTACTTAGTACTGCTTACTGCAGTATCGTTTAAAACGGATGATGTGCCCACAGTCAATGAAAAAAAAGCTTAAAAAAGTCCTTTGAACAAGTAGACTTGGCAACCGGACTGAAATCAACTAGGCCACCCATGGAGGACGGGTCCCGTTTTGAGCCTTGGACCTCCCAAGATTTCCTTACTACTGTTTTCAGGGAGTTTTGCCTTGCCGCTGTCGCCGTAGGCTTGCTCAAATTGGGATTGGCCTTTTTTTTAATGATAATATAGGACTAGGAGGCCGTGCTGTATAACGGTATTGTGTGTTACAGACCACGTGCAGGCATTTCTCCATTGGGATGTTACTAAGAAAAAAAGGGTGACTGAAGGAAGCCGATTTGTCATTTGTATGCTCGCGGCATTTCCCGCTCCCCGCTTCCCAGATCAGATATTTCTGAAAAATGCGTACACGTGTTGTTGGGTTGTTGTGCTCAAAGGCTGAAAATCCTCGAAAGGAGCAAATCTGCTTGACCGCTGGCGCGTCTGCGTTTTATCCCCTCCGAACTGGCCTTGTTTCTCCTCCAAACTCATCCGTAGGGAAGGGAGAGCGCCGTTGATTTATTCATGGATTCCTTTTTTTATATTCATGTATTTTCCAGGCCTATCTGGGTGCAGGGGAATTTTCTGCTCCAGCGGCTGCCAGGCTGCTAGACAGAAATCAGGTTTTGGCTCTATTGAGCCTAGTGGCAGAGGAAAGAGGGGGGTGGTGGTTGGGCTTTATATTTTTCCCAGGAAATGTGCAGCAGACTTCAGAGGTGACAGGCTGTGTTTATTAGAGATCTGTCACACAGCTAATGGGCAGCCAGGAGCAGGCTGGCTCACTAATGTGGAAGAGAGGCATGCAGCGAAGGCAGGGCTCGAGGAAAGGGCTTCCTGCCTGCTTCGACCTTTACGCCAGCACCGCTGACACCGATCTCTGCGTGGAGGAAGCGCGAACAAATGCGATATGGGCTATGTTTTCTTTCCCGCCCGCTTCCAAGATAAGAGAGGTGCCGCGGTAATGGGCAGGGCTGGCGGGCGACCGGGTAGGCGTTCTCGAGCCTCAGATTGATTTAGAGTGATTTCCTAGATTCGTTTGCTAAGGTGTTCGGGGCGTAACATTTCCATCGTGAGATCGGATCAATCGCATTAGTTCCGCTGCGTCTGAAAGGAAATGGCATTACGGGGAGTCCGCCGCGCACTGTCAGTCAGGCCGAGGGCAGTCCTGCGGGTTTGAATTGCGAAAGGCTTTTGCAGAGCTCTAGAATAAACAGCTTGGATGGTCCGTCGGCAGACGTCCAGCTCAACGCCTGATAAACCTCTCAGCAAGCACTTGGCAGGCTTTTTGATTATTATTTCTTTTTTTATTTTTTTTAAACCTACGTGCAAAAGGGTTCAAAAGTGTAAACGGCGAAAGGGTTTGCCTAGATGAGGCAAAAGCGAAGAATGGGGGAGATTTACAATGTCGTGCATCTTAAGCAAATAGAGCCATGGAGGTCTTGTGCGGTCGAGCCGTGATCCAAGAATGCGGTTGATAGCTTGCCGCGACTTGAAGCAGACCATGACTTAGCTCCTCGTTACAAGTGTGGGTCAGACCACCGGAGTCTGTAAATAAATAATGCAAGGAGACCTTGAGTGGCGGCGTGTCAGCGCTCCCGAGTATCAGATCCGTACCGTGACATGAGCCGGCCTTCCATTCATTATCGGTAATGAGGCAAATGCTCAGAGAACTGGGCTCCAGAGAGACTCTGGCTGCGCCCCACAGCCTGCGTAGCAGAGTGTATTCAGTGCCAGCTGCCCCTGGCTTTCTCCTCCTGTTTTGTACTTTAATTATCCTGTTGTGCCTGAATGATGACACGGAGACAAAAGACTTTGGTGACCTAGGTGAATTAAGACTAGATGTTTGAATTTCTCTTCAGAAAGGGTAGATGACGACGCCTCGCGTTTGAAGGCCTGTTTAGGGCATTGCTGCTCTTTAAAAATGTTTCTGACTTGTTACTGGAAGAGAGAGCTCTTGACTCTCTGCCCTCAGCCTGTGCCAAGATGGCCACTTAAGCTCTGATTAAAAATTAATGCTTGAGCGAGAGAGAGAGAGAGAGGCAGATAGAACCGGAGGGGGGTGGTGATTACGCACTGGGAAGACCAGGAGAACACATGGAGCCTAGCTGTTGGGCTCTGGTTTCACTTAAAGCCTGTTTACGCTTTAGGCTTTTGAGGAACACGTTGCACGGTCACCCTCACAGTACATGCCTTCTTCAGTGCGGACGGAGGTAGCACAAAGACAACTGGCCCTTTTTCTCGTTGAAATCTAGCCACCCTCCATTAGATTTGTTGTTCGATGCAGTAAGGTAATGTTATTTATTTATTTTATTTTGTAATGTCTATTTAAGATGCACGAAGAAGGTACAGGAGATGTGTACACAAAATAAAAACGTTTCAGAACAGCTTTTGCAGGCAGAAGTCTGTATTCGTGTAACCTAAATTTGAAAAACGCTTTGCCTGGGGGTGAAAAATGTTTAGGGGCTTTCGCCCATTTTAGCGACTCACAGACACGCACAAAGTTACATCGAAACACAGGTTTCCATCAAGGCTAATCATATATTAGTGGTGTCCCGATCGATCGTTATCGGCCGAATTATGTGACAAAGCACGCGAGTGCCAAGCAGTGCAGTGTGTGTGTATGTGTATATATATATATATATATACACACACACACACACACACACATACACACACATACAGTCGAATCCGGTTAATGTTATCACATCGGGACGGGATTGTTTTGGTCCTAATAAGCGGCTGGTACGATTAATCGAACATGCCCTATGTTACAAAACGGGACGTGCTATAATTGATGTAAGATATTAAATGTTTATTAAAGCTTTACTGTACGATTTACACGTATAGCGAACGTACAAACAAGAACTACTGTTGCTTA
>JAUZST010074930.1:0-21294 GCA_034779995.1 Parotocinclus haroldoi
CCCAGAGGAACTGGTCCTCCATGAGAACCTCCTTCACCACCATGGTACATCTAACACGCCCCTTTTTATATAAACAACCTCCAGCCTCTATAACACACTCAACTTACGCACAGCTATGTATAAGTATATGTAAATGTATATGTACGTACATTTATAACAAACTCTAAAACAGTAACAGAAACTTCACCGCAATGCACCATGGGAACTCATGACGTCAGCCACACGCCCGTACTCCGAGACAACATATCCAGTATTTCGCCTAAGAAAAGATTTTTATACAAATTTCTGGTCGAATCAGACGTGAATATCAACTTAACAAAGTAAATAAACACAGCAAATAAACAAATAACAAATAAACACACGCAAATAAACTTTTATCCGTTTTTAAAGTAAATGAATGAAGCTAATTATCGCTTTAGTTAAAAGGGTTCGCTTTCGGTTGTTAATCCACATATCCGGTTTAATTATTTACGATATTTAATTGACGGTAAGGTTTACGTTAAAAGTTTGATCTTTACAAGTGTAACAGCGAGGTTAAACAGCAAGGCTGTGTTCCAATCATCACACTTTGGTACTTTACATACTACTTAGTGCGGCTGTATATGCTGTTTGGGACGCGGCCAGAGATTAACGTTCGTTTTCGCCGGTCTTTCAAAGAGGGGAAACACGCTGTCACATTACAGCTTAGAATTTGCGGGTGTAAGACTTGAGCCTTTTTGAAAAGGAGAATATCATTTGTACACCCGCAGATTTAGCTCCAACTGTTGCCACTAACGGTAACAGTTTGCGTAGACGAACTAACGAACTAACATGTTCAACTCGAACTCAGAAATGTTACTGTTAATTTAAACAAGGAATTTATTTAGAGTGTAACGGAAATGGCCAAGTAATTTTAGCAAGCAAACGTCAAGAAATGGGTTGCAGTTTGTCTTTCGACTTTATGTCAAAACGTAGTAACGGGCTCTCGAAATAGCTGTCAATCAAAACGCCTTTCCACTGATCCACCAATCATAATAGGGAAGCTCAGGCCCGCCCACAGCTCCATTCAGGGGGCGGGACAAAATCGTGGCATTTATCAAATAACCGTCGAGGTTTGAAGTAAATAAAAAAACGGTTTGATCGAAGTGAATGGACGCGTAACTTATTGTTAAATGCACCGACCATAAACTTTATAAGAAAACGATTTCTTGAAATCTACGGCACTGACACTTTGGGAATGTATGAAAAGTTAACTAAATCAAGTAGCTGATTCTGAACCTTTTACCCCATTTATACTCAGTAAAAATGTTAACTGGACATATTTGACCCTTTATTTTTTTTACATTTTAACTGAATCTGATTTGCTGCTAAAACGCACTAACTTGCCATCGTCTCACCCAGACACTGTTGCCAACTCCTCGGTAATTCTTGTATTGATTATTTATGTTTTTTGTCATTAAAATAGGCGTCCAATGGGCTATAATGCGTTATCAGACCAACATTATATAAGTCAATTTTGTGCTGTTATTGTTAAATGTTAGAATATCAAATTTAATCTTAAATTTACATTTAAAGATGGTTATGTTGGGTATAACCCTCCTCTTTTATCTGGGCTTGGGGCCTGCAAAGTGACCTCAGAACAGACACTGGCAGAGAAATGTATTGCTTTTTGTTTTCACATCACACTGAAGAAACATTTAAATCTCGCTCTAAAAGTCAGTGTGATCAAGGACAGCTTTGGCTTTGAGCATGCGCGATTTATTTGTAGTCCGGAAGCTAAGTGGTTCTGATCTGCTCTTATTGTAGCTACAGTACATTTGCAGTATTTAGCCGACGCCCTTTTCCAGAGCGACCTACAAAAGTGCTTTAAGACATCAGTAACATAATCCATTCTTAACAATAAGGAATCTAAACAAGAATACACTTCTGAAACTGTAAAAGTTGTGTTTTTTAATAGATAGAAGGACAAGGGTGGGGGTTTTAGTTGAGGTAGGTGCGGAATAAATGGGTCTTCAAACGGCGTTTGAAGATAGCCAGACTCAGCTGTTCGAACATTGAGGGGAAGTTCATTCCACCACTTAGGAGCCTCAGAGATGGGGGGACAAGTCGAGCAGTGCTAGAGGACCGGAGTGAGCGAGGTGCAGTGCGGGGTGTGATAAGTGCTGTGAGGAGGGTGCAGGTCCGTTTTTAGCTTTGTACTTGTGTTGGGGTTTGATATGGACTGTCTACAATAATATTTGAATTGTTTAACGATGTGTGAGCTGACATTGAGTACGGCACTCGCTTTGCAAAAAAACAGTCAGAAACACGTTGCGAGAGTTCACATGTTCACAGCATCATGTACCCACAACTGCACGCAACATGCTAGTGCCATCTGTGTGCAAACTAAGAGAAATCGGTTGCCGTTAAAGACAACTCGACAATTAACTTATTTTCAAATCCGTAACCTAAGTGCAGAACTTAAAGATTCGGACACAACACAACCCACACGAACACGCCACCACCACAGCGGTGTCTGTGCGGAGCTGAGAATGATCCACCACCCAAATTAGAACCTGACCTGTGCTGGTCCTGTGGGGGTCCTGACCATTAGAGAACAGGGTAAAGGGGACAAACAGATGTACATAGAGAAACTGATGGACTACAGTCTGTATTTGTAGGACTACAACGCGCAGTGACAACTAAAACCTAAATAAAGAATAACCAAGATCTAAGATCTTTGCTCTGACCTATTTTCCCGAGACCTATGATGCTGGAATGGTGGAGCGATTAAACCCTGTGCTCTGCATTCTGACCGACAGACAAACCTCAGCTTGCCAGAGGTGTGAAGCGAACCAGGGAAGCTCAACATGGGAACTAGTGTTGAACCTCCTGAGCCACTTTGGTTAAGCACACCTTTGGTAAGGTCACGATTGTCTCCCAGAATTTATGTCGGCTGGGAATTACCCACTACCACTCCGGTCAATACAAATCCCCTCTGCTAGATCTGCCCCACTGGGCACTTTTAACCTTATATCTCATCATGATAAAACGTGCTATATATGTTGGTGTAGTATAGTTGTGGAATTCTGTTCTTCGTGTTGTAGCTTGTATTCCGAAGGCTTGTGAGACTCAGAAAAGTGGCATTTGTATTGCAGTTAAAAGAAGTCAGGGCTATTGCTCGGGCAGCGTCGTCGTTTGGGGAAGTACATTGTTGCCTAGCAGGAAATAGATTATTGAAGTGTTTGGAGAGCTACCTAGAAACCGGCCCCTTTATTTGTGGAAGGAAGCCAAGCTCCAGCCCTTCTGTGAAGCTCAGAGTGGCTTTATGTTGTTATCAGGTTAATGAAAACATTATCGTCTGCTTTGCTGCACGTGGCTCATTTATTTAAGGTTCTGCTGAAGCTCCCTCAGTCTGCCAAGATTAAACCGTGATGAACAGAGAGGATTTCTTTATTCCCCCCCCCAACTCTCAGAATTCAGGGGTGTTCTTGTTTCAGGACTGCAAATCCATGAGATGTTACAAGTGGAGTGTGTACATTACCAGAAGCAGCTGGGTATGATCATGGTTGCCATTCTCATCATAATCAGCTGTTTGTCCGTGGCGTGGTCCCTATAGATACCTAACATAGCTAATATACCGGACGCTTCCAACTACAGACTCCCAGCTAAGACGAGCAATTGACTTAATGAAATCCCATGCCAGCAGCATAATAGCTGTTTACTTTGCATTTAATCAATGCGACACACCTTTAACAGAGCGCTTTCCCTCACGGTCTTTGCTGACGTTGCGGAGATGTTAAACATGCTTTGGTAATGGGATGTGGCCGCATCAGTTCCTCACAGTTTATACCGCATCGATTTGCCTTTTCCACAGCCGGATCAATCAGCACTCACTGATGTCCGTCTTAAAAAAAAAAAAAAAAGAAAAGAAAAGTGTCTTAAAGGAGAATTTCTTCTTTGTGAGGAAACGAGCAGATGCCATGCAGCAGCTGTAACGCACACGGATCAGCCATAACATTAAAACCACAAACGCAGTATTGTGTAGCTCCCACTCACGACTCCGTCCAGATATGGCCAAAGCCGCAAGGAACTTGTTTGTCCAGCACATCTCACAGATCATTGATTTGATCGAGATGTGGGGAATTTGGAAACCAGGGCAACACCTTGAACGTTCGTATCATTCTTGAATGTGGCAAAGCACTTTAGGGAATAGCGTTTACATCAGGGGGTGCACGGGATCATATCTGCACACTGCTACATTAAGGGGTCATGCCATTTTGAAGCATCCTCTAATTTTTGCGAGCAATATATTTGGGTGGTGGATCAGACGCAGCAGTGCTGCTGGAGTTTTAAACCACTGGGTTCACTCTGTTAGACAATCTACAGCATGGCTCCACTTTGTAGATGTCAAGTCGGAGAGTTTGCACAGTCATCCACTACTATTAAATCGGCGCTCACAGAATGCTACCTACAGGATACTGGTGATTGGTACCAAAATGTCTGGTAGAAAGGACACTGAGGTGTTTAAACTCCAGCAGCACTGCTGTGTCTGATCCACTCTTAACAGAGCACCACACATGAACACACCACCATTGTCAGTGCTGACAATGATCCACCACCCAAATAGGACCCGATCTGTGCTGGTCCTGTGGGGGTCCTGGCCATAGAATAGAGTGAACAAAGTATCTAGAGAAGCATATGGACCACAGTATGTAATTGTAGAACTACAAAGCGCTTCTGATGGGCAGTGAAGTAGGAACAAAGAGATGATTTATGCCAAATCTGTATACAGTGACTATTTAATGACGTCGCCGCTCTCTAAATACACGTATGTGTTTTAATGTTTTTAACCCAACGCATCAATGAAACGCTCCTGTTCAACCACGAGCATGTTAACAAGCGACACTGATAATCAGTGATTTGATCTAGGGGGGCACGGTGGCTCGGTGGGTAGCACCGCTGCCTCACAGCAAGAAGGTTCAGTTCCAGGGTGGAGCGGCCTGGGTCTTTCTGTCCTCCCTGTTTCTGTGTGGGTTTCCTCCAGTTTCCTCCCGCAGTTCAAAGACATGCATGTTAGGTTAATTGATTACTCTAAATTGGCATTGACTTGTGTGTGTCCGTGTGTCTATAGATATATGACTAGTCTTGAGATGAACTAGTGCATGAATAAAACCTGCCGATAGTGACGTTAAAGTAGCCAAGTAAATAAACAAACAAACAAGTGATTTGTCTGCGAGTGTATGACGTGACCAGTCAGACTGGTTGCGAAAACTAACCTTTGCCTTTTTGCATATTCATGTGCATTATGTCACGAGGTCCAGTTCACCTGTTTTAAGGATGATGTAACTGGTTTTATTTGTGCAATCCGAGCTCTTCCTCGTGTCCTGAAGAACCTGATGGCTGAGTTCCCCTGAACAATCGCTCTTCAGTCTCAGTCAGAGAGCAGCTGTTATCTGCTCGACACCTGATTTGACTCATCAGCTTTATCATCGAGTCTGGGACGGATGTGTCCAGGTCAGAAAAATCAACTGTCTGATGGAATAGTGCTCCAGGGCAGTTAATAAGTAAGGAGCTTTGCCAGTGGAGGATCGTCTGTAACGCAGAATAACGCACCGAGACGGATCACGTTGTAACAATCTGACAGCACGGCATTCACTGAGTGAATTCCTGCGACATCCTGTGTGGACGAGCAATGTATTCGTGTACAAAATAACCTCGGACTGAGTGCAACATAACCAGCAAAACACAAACCTGGTGTGGTTATTGGAAAACCAAAAGTCGTATTGATTTCTATGGCGCTTTTTACAATGGAGCATCAAAGCAGCTTTAAAGCAGCTTTACAACATTGTTACCTCATAGTTTCTCAGAAAGGAATTCGGTCGTTCAACTGAAAGTCCTGAAAATGTGGAAAGGTCTGACCTGCTGTCTGCTTAAGTGACCCACGTCAGGATATTAAGTTCAGTTCTAAGATTGGAGCGTTTCCACTGACTCATGGCAAACTCTGTTGAACAAAGCGGTATCCCCTGGGTTTTGTTTACTTAGTAACAGTGAAGCTGAACTGCTGCGTCTGCTTAAAGTGCACCTGGACCGAGTTCAGCTTGTAATAATCGGCCATGGCTTCATTTCGCGATCCGACTGAAGGAATTGGGCTCGCTCGCTCTACACTGTTCCCCAGCCCCGCATCACATCGACAGCATCCTTCCCTCCGGCTTTAAATATTCAAATGAAGATCCAATTTGCATCTGTGTGATTCCAGCTGCTCTGCTCTGCCATCTTTTTTACTTTAAAATGAAGCCATTCTTTCTGCTTTCGACATGCTGTGCATCCGACTGTGGTGTCAATGGCTTCGCCGCACCCTTTATTCCTTCATTCTCGGTCTCCGCTTTGGAATTCCCAACGTCCCTCGCTTGTCTTTTGTCGTTTGCTAAAAAGTCGCATTAAAATAAAAAAAAAAAATCTGTTCCTTCTGTATTTCTTCAGCCCATTCAAGCCTGCGTTCAGACGTCCCCTGACACTCCTCGTCAGACCCTCCACTTCCCTTTCCATCGTTTACTCGTTGCTCTGGGTGCACCTTCTGTTTCTGACTTTTCCCCATCAAACCCACTTGGCTTCATTGCCGTAACGTTCCAAGCTCTGCAGATCAAAGAGGGAAAAAGAGTCGTAAATCCACGTCAAGTGGTTATAAAAGAGCCCGTAGAGCTGCTGTGGCTCAGGTTTAAAGCAGCTCGCTTTAGCTTTTGCGTTTGAACGCAGCATCAATGCTACAGATTTCTGAGTCTTCCAGGGTAGAACAGTGAACAGTGGGGCATCTTTTTTTTTTTTAGCTCACTGTTTGCAGAGTAGCGAGATGCATCAAATGAAAAAGCAACTCAAAAAGTACCCAGTTAAAAGTGGACCTCTGAAGGTGGGCGTTTCCTTTCTCTGTTGTGGAGCGTTCCAAATAATCCTGGATAATTATTTGAGAACGTTAGTCTGTAACGAGCTTCTGTTTGAACAGAAGCTTTGTGATGTTTGCCGTTCTTCTGAGGTTTCTTGTTCGTCTTAATCCCACTCCTTGTCTGCATAGAAAAAAGACCAAGCATGTGCCGACCAGATGTGCATCAATGTGCTGATGTTTATCCCTCATGTGGGCGACACTTTCTAAGCATCACCTGAATTCATCGGACTCCTGTGGATGCCCGATTAGGCACGCAGATAAATGTTCAAAGCAAGTTCAAGAAGGTCAACAAGAGCAGCTTGATTAGGTGTTAGAAGTGGAATCGGGGTTTAAACGTCACGTCGCAATTGGGATCGGTGGCCATTTCAGCGGCACACACAAGGTTATATCAATACACAAGGTTTTCTCAAGAGTACACACACACCCACACCCACATGCATACATACACACACACACACACACATATCATACGCTCACACGGCAGTGATCGGCACTCGTGGGTAATCGGTATTGGAATAAAACATGATCGGAGCACCGTGAGTGTGTGAGTGTGTGAGTGTGTGAGTGTGTGAGTGTGTGAGTGTGTGAGTGTGTGAGTGTGTGAGTGTGTGAGTGTGTGCGTGTGTGCGTGTGTGAGTGTGTGCGAATGTGTGCATATATACACTCAGACACACAGACATGTATATGTGTGTGTGTTTGTGTGTGTGTACATATAAATATACTACATATTGTACAGTAAAGCTATGTGAGATGCTGTATTGTACGGGTGTACAAAATAACCACAACACTAAACTGACATTACTGTTGTTGTGTTGTATCTTTAGCTGCACTGTACCAGGACATCCACAAGTGTCCAGGGACATCCAAACAGTGTCTTATTAGTGTGCTGCTTTAGTTACTGAATTTTAATCTGCTTTATTGAGAGGTTTCAACTTTTCTAAAACAATTGTTCCTTTTCTATTACGTACAGGATTGTATCAGTTGTGAGTAAAGGCGTCTGCAAAATGACATAACTGTAAACATTAAGTCAACCTTTTTGGTTCATGAACAAATATTACTCCCTGACCGTGTCATTTCATATGGTGTCCCCCGCTATAATCAGAGCTGTTTTAAGTTCTGTGATAATTTTTGAAAAGTGCCGGGTGGCCGTGCTACTGTTTTAGCCACTCTAATTAAAGTCTATACTGACATGGATTCACTGTTCTGATGATGAAACGGAATGTGCATCATCGTTCCTGCTAATCTGTTCAGTCAGTTCTGAACCGTGGTTTAATCAAGACGTTTTTCTCTCGCACACCATTTAAATTTGTGTGCTTATTTTACTGGTGAGAGTCTGTCACAGGACATATTCAGTCAAAGGCAGTTAGCATGTTTTTTTTTTTTTAACACGGTTTTACTTTTAGGACCAGGCTACAGTTGAGGAAAACTGGTCGGGGTCGTGCTGGAAGGCCTGGACCAGAGATGCATCGACTGATGGTGACCGACGTAACCCATAACACACTGCTTTCACTAACATTAATTCACAATTCTGTTTTAAACACAACTTTGTTTAGTAGACAGACTGGTAAGGACGTGTTGGATTTCAGTTCTGCTCTAGTGCTACTACTAAGTGAACCAAGTTACTAAAAGTCCACTTCTCTTCCTATATATGGCAACACTGGTAGTGAAACTGTGTTAGTTGGGTTACAGCCATGGTTTTGACGTTTTAGTTCTTCCCAGTAAATGCGTTCTGGAATTTGAAAAGTTTAAAGTAAAAATTGAAAAAACTGAGAGTGCAGAGCCAGACACAAGTCAGCATCTGCGGCTGTCTTACCTTTTATTGGAAGGAGTTTCAGATGATCGAAAATCCAGACTCGGCCCTAAACGGGGTCATATGTTTAAGAAATAGGAATCAGCCAAGACAATTACAATCAGTGCATCTCTAGCCTGGACAGAGAAGTCCCTGAGCACAGACAGAGGTACACCCTGGGCAGGGCACCAGTCCAGTCCATGTGGGGCATCGTAAGCGCAAAATCTGACCTTCATGGAGCAAACCTTAATGTCCACTAGCATGTCAATATAGACCAAACTGAGGAATGTCCCTCACCTTGTTGAAGCAAAAAACTCCACAGACAATAAAGTGGCTGGTGAGTGTATATAATATAGAGATGATTGTAAATTTGATTAGGCCTGAAAGCATTACTTAGAAGGACAGCCTGTGCATGTAATATTTGATATGGACCCATGAAGGTCTGCCAGTAGAGGCATTGTGAAGATCTTACCGTAATAACAAATTCTACTTAAGAACCACACATAGCACGTGGAATAGTGACGGCGGCCGGGCGGTAACGGGGTGGAGGGGAAAGCGTACATGTGCTCCAGCCATCTGCTGTCTGCCTGCTCTCTGCTGGAACTGCTGTTCCTGCCAGTCAGAGGAAATGTGCCTCCCACCTGGCCTACCGAGGGGGTGGGGGGCTCATTTTGGGGTGATAGGACAGAGAAAGATGAAAAGGATTGCAGCGAAAGCAGAGAGCATTAACGTTTTGTCACTGCGGGATCGGACCGCGATCCTATTGTACGTCACTCAGCGTAGCACCGGGTCGTTTCTCGAACCCTGTTTGCTCTGCGCTGAACATCAGCAGCTGGAGGCGGGTTGCGTGCTGACGCCGTTGCCGTTTGTTTGTCTTCTCTCATCGCCGGGAATGTGCTAGTGTCAGAAGCCTGCGAAAAGAGTCGCTTGTTTTCCAGAGACACCTGATAGAGTTAGAAAAAAAACGTAGCCTGACCTCCGACCTCACAAGGTTTTTAAGGTGTAGTTCCTTCCACCGTTTTCCCACCGTTTGTGTAAAAGCGTCCACTCCTAGCCCTCGAGCAACACCTGAAGGTTTGAAAGAGGTTTCGGTCACAAGATTACACAATCCAAGAGTGCTAGGAATGAAAATGTATTATTATTATTAAGGAAATAAGCCACTTTAAAGATCGTGTTGTAATTATTAACACTAGGAGTATCTGATATGATCAGAAGCCTCAGTCACAGCGTATGCCATTTTATATCATGGTAACATTATACACTTTATTAGGTACACCTTCACTCGGTGCCCATTTTACCAGTTCCACTTACCATATAGAATGACTTTGTAGTTTTACAGTTACAGACTTTTCTACATTTAAATGTAATTATGTTATTTAGCAGCTGCCCTATTCCAAGGCGACTTGCTCAGGGACCCAACTGTGGTGGCTTAGAAGAGGTGGGATTTGAACTCTGGACCTCCTGGTCCTTCTGGTTCATAGTCCAGTATCTTAACCACTAGGCCGCCACAGTCCGTTTGTTCATGCTTTTACTCTGTTCTCTAATGTTCAAGACCCTCATAGGACCAGGGCAGATCAGGTACTATATAGATCACTAAAATTAGGGGATATTTATAAATGAAACATCCCCAAATTTGGATGGTGGATCAATCTTAGGGCTGCAGGGACACTGACGTGGTGGTGGTGATGGTGGTGGTATTAGTGTGTGTTGCACTGATATGAGTGGATCAGACACAGCAGTGCTGCTGGAGTTTTTAATACACTGTGCACACTCACTGACCCTGTATTAGAGACATTCACCATCTTTCTGCACCTTTTTAATTGAATTTTCATTTGAACTATGTCTAAACACTCATACCAACACAAAACAAATGTATCTTTTCATAAATCTGCCGTCATTATTCTTTAACGAGCTAAAGCGGCGAGTGGGTTTACATGCCCTTAATAATCCAAACATCCTTTAAAATGTTTTGCAGGCGCTGCATTTAATTTCAGGGTTGCCAGATCTCTTGAAAAGCAAGACACGGCAATAAATAATCTGTAACTCATGCAATGGCGAACAAAGTGGCTAAATTAATGAAAGAAAAAAAAACCCATAAACGTTACAAATGTTTTTAAAAAAAAATCTTTTTGTTCAGTTTTGGTTGTTTACATTTTACATTTTCATTTCAGTGCATCCCTAGTTCTATACGTATACTGTGATATCATGTAAGAATTAGACAGTTCATCTTTCAGCCCGTTCTAATAAATGAGTCATTTAAGTACAATCAGTCAAATCTGGGGCTTCCCTGTAGCCATATTAATAAAACAACATCCATCTCAGCACTGTTTATATTCAACCCATGGGTGAAGCAAGTCCTTGATCGTGAGTGTGGGATCAGTGTGGTAATTATATGTGGTAATTGTGTGGGTGTGTGTGTGTGTGTGTGTGTGTGTTGGAATGCTGCCAGTGTATTTACTATCCAGAGTGCATGGCAGGATTTATAACCACACAATGCACATTGGAGACCAGCTTGATCCTGGCGTTCATAAACAAACGTGCTGTAGCTGAAGAAAAACAGCTAGCTGAGTCAGAATGTAACCCATCCCCTGTATTTTCATCAGTATCAGGTCCAAACTCTTAAGCTCTCGGTCATGGGTCAGTTACATGAGATCTTTCATAAATGTTTATTCACAATTCAACGCTGGCTGTTTTATGAGAAGTGAAATGGAGGTGCTCTCAGAGTGGAAGGGGGACTTGCCAGAGATCTGCAGGAGACTGTCACTGGGTGCCACACTGGCATTTGACCTTCATTGTGAAGAGCAATGCATACGGACACCTGGTTATCATCCTCACCCTCATCTGATTGACACTGACATTCCTTGTACTGCATATTCTTGGCGAATAAATGACCCCCGTCGTCCACTTTAGGTAGCATGCCCGTGTATGTTTTTCCCTGCTCACGATTTTGATCGTTTTCGTGTTGTGTTGGGTTTACATTATATTATTTACATTTACAACATCTAGCATCCAGAACGACCTACAACTCATACAGTTTTACCATTCAAGCCATTGAGGGTTAAGAGCCTTGCTCAGGGACCCAACTGTGGCAGAGGTGGGATTTGAACCCAGGACCTTTTGGTCCATAGTCCAGTACCGTAACCGCTAGATAAATAAACACGATTTTTGCAGATGAATTTTTAAAGCCTGACATGAAATGTCACATTTTTAGTCACTTTAAACTTAAAACCTTTAATTTGAATCAGATTTAAGGGTTTGTTTTTAAATAGAATTAATTGTTGATTAACAGTTTCTTCTTTTGGCTGGCCCTGTTAGGTGTTTATTATCTGCCATTTTTTACTTGGAGTTAAGTGTTTTTCTGTTTAAATCTTTTTTTCAAGTTAATTGTTTTTATAAATCTAATTAGTTATAGATATCTTATTTGGTTTTATTTGTTTACATATACACAGTAACTTACATGAGTTTGATTTTAAATAGACTTAACCTACTAATTGTATTTTTTAATTAGATTAAGCTAGATCTATTTTAATTCAAAGGAATGGGATCTTTTATTATTTAGTTTGTCTTTTTTAATGTATTTCTGTTTTGCTTTCAGGACCAGGTTTAAGTTTTCGGTTTCGGTGGGTTAGAATGTACTGATCCATTATGAATTGTTATCTCCACTGTGATAAGTAACACATGATCGTTTGCTTCTAAACGTCCTATCTTGGGTTTCAGTGGTTGTCTTTATTGCACCTGGCTGATTTGATATGAAAGCCTGAGAGTTGGGGCGTATTTTTATTTTTTTTCTCGTCGTCAGTGAAAACCTCACCTCCTCTCACTCATCAGCTCTCAATGTGTCTAATATTAAAAGAAATGACTTTTGTTAGCCTTGACCAGTCATCCTGCTGCTGCTGCTGTGCCTCTAAAAAGCCCTGTTTTAATTATTTGAAGCAGACGCACGATTCAGCCTGCTTCACTTATTACACTGGGTTTAGAATGTTCCACACAATTAAGCTTCCTTACAGGCTTAAATTAGAGCTCACAGTTGGATTTATTTGTTTTATTGCAATCCATTTAATTAAAAGACGAAGATCGTTCCCTGTTTGATGTGTCTGGTGACGAATTAAAGTGGATCAGTTACTGCAGAGCATACCGTACTAAACAAAAGTGTATGCATGTTGGTTTTAGGTAGGAATTTAGAAAACTGCTCACTTTAAGTGTTAGACCTTTCTACGTTTATGCCCATCATTCATTCATTTATCTTCCGCTTAATCCACACGGCCACCCAGCAGTTCTGGGCGCAAGAGCAGGAACAACCCCAGACGGGGTGGCAGTCCATCTTAGGGCACATACTAAGGGCCATTTTAGAGACACCAGTTAACCTAACACGCATGTCTTTGGACTGTGGGAGGAAACCGGAGTACCCAGAGTAAATCCACACGGGAGGACATGCAGACTCCACACAAAAAGGACCCAGGCCGCTCCACCCTGGGATTGAGCGGTGCTACCCGGGGCTGCCCATCCGTTATTCCTAATAAAAATAGAACCATCTTATTGCTTCCTGGTCAGAGTAGCAGCAGTTACTTTATTATTATGTAAGAAGTAAACAGATTTTAAAAGTATTGACGCTATTTAAGTTACTAAAACCACGCAAAAAAACGCAACGTCCGTTTCGGTCACCATCCTGTTTCTCAGAACGTAATACGAACGTTAAAGTGAAAAGATGAAATGAAATGAATATACAGCTAAAATATATGTAAACAATAAAATAATAGCTACAATATGGAGAATTTGAGCAAGTCTCTTGGCATTATTTAATCTAGGTAAACAGAGTGACTGAGGGTTCTCGTGCCCTTCAGCAAGTTGTGGTATCATGGCATTCTCAGGCAAAAGGAGTAGGGGAGGGGGGAGTCATGGCCCTCAGAGCTCAGTCTGGTTTTTGTTGTCGGAGGCTGTTTTGATTTTCCATCTGGCACAGGACATATCCTTCAGTCGCTTTTTCGTTGCCCTTTTCTCCACAATTCAAATCAAAAACAAAGCCGACCCCCATGACCCTGACCGGGAGTGTTTGGAGATCTTGGTTGTTTCTAGAATTTGGAAACGTCTAGTGCTAAGATCAGAATCTGGGGCTGAAAGGGTCCAGCGTTATCGACATGTGGGACGGGTTTTAATCCCCGTCCCTGTATAGAGACTGTTTCATAGTTAAACAACATCAAGCACATTCTGCATGGTGTTTGGTCTACTTACCTTTCTGAAGTTACATTATTTCTACGCAAGCTAAGACATAATATAACTCTCACCAGGTCCTGACAGTAAACAAGCAGAAACCGCTGGTGAAAAAGTGTTCTTACTGAATCTAATTGACGTGGACCTGCATCTTCTGATCCTTCTGATCCTTTAGGCTTTTGTGTTTGTGTTAAATACACACGCAATCGACTTGAAGAAGTGTGACTGGGAACAGGCTGTAGTGTGAATTAATAATAATTCAAACACTTAAAAAACCTTCTTCATAGTTACCAATCTTCCACTGACTCCTAAAATCCAATCCTGTGTCAGCCTGGTGATTAGAGAACAATTCTGTAATTGTCTTTACCATCCATCCAAAACTTCAGTTATGGCAGGACTCCTGTTAAATGAATCTCCCATAAGGTAAAAAAAAAATCCCTACACCTCTCTGGAACGGACCCAGGAAAAAAACCAGCCCCTTGGCTAAAATAATATACTACGATGGCTTCGGTCTACAAACTGCTATCTTAACAAACCTTATTTTTTCTGGAGCAGTGACCTTCAGATAGATACAACAAAACTGCTCATACTATATCAGCTATTGGACATGGTAATAAGCCTGATACTCCGCTTACAGCTCGAGTTTTGTTATTTTGTGATGGTGTGCTTGTTTTTTTATTTCATCTTCGGACGACGTGGTCGTAAGCAGCAGTTCACCTCGACAGCCAGTCACACCACTTCACGCCACCGCACAGCAAACACGCCGGAGTTAAACACAGAAGTCGAGTAAAGTCAGATTTATTTATGTAGTTCATTTTACAATGGAGTATTGTCTCTAAGCAGAAGTCATTTCTGTGCATGTGTATGTGCTGGCTTGCTTGTTAGCTCACACTGATCACGGACTGATCACTTTTCTAACCCTGTTGATGTGTTTGGAGACTTTTGTGCAAGCTTCTCATGTGTGTACGGCTCTGCACTACTTATTTGTACCAGCTTGTGTTTGACCTTTCCTTCGTTTACTCCCCTCCCACCCCCACCCCACTAAATGTAGATTTTCTCTAACCTATAACTATACTGCTCACAAAAAAAAAAAATGAAGTGTATATAAACTAGTTGACATTTTTTCGTTAAATCTGGCTGATCTTTCACATCAGGACCATCATACCATCCTCTCAAGTGTTATGGCTGTAGCATACACGTGGTTCTAACAGTACATTACTGCTACTTATAATTTGTTGTTAATTTTCATAAATTACAAATGTGGTGGCATTAGGAATGCTGTCTAGATAGTATAGTTCACCTTGCATTTACACATTTATCTCTGATGGTTTTACGGATCATTTGCGTGCAGTTTTCTTCTGAAATGTACCCTTTATGTTTACGTTTATGCATTATTTATTTCACTAATCAGAGTCACAGCAGGTTCTCATGTCAATCTCTGATTACTATAAATGCACAGCTTGACTTTTCACATTGCATAAACCCCACTTAGGTTTGAACCCAAGCCCTTTAGGAACTGGTGTTTCCAGCAGCTGGTTCTTACCACCAAAGCCACTGGAGTTTAGTCATGCCCTGTGGTGACCACAGATCAACAAATGTCCCCAAATCCACTTTTGAATACTGCCTGTTTCTTTTTCACCTTACCGTATCCGTCCTCAACATTGTGCCTGTGCCTTGATCGCCCAATGGGATCGCTGTTGCAGGAGTGTTGAGATGATCCCAGTCCGATCTTTCCTTCTGGCCAGTTTTGTTTGATTTGAGTTATAGTGTTTTGATTTGCTATGTTATTACAAAAGTGAAAAAAGTATCAGGTCTTATTGGCTGTGTTAACACGCACTTGCATCTGTTTATAGATATATTTAAAATGGGCAAAGTAGCACCCGACCCGAAAGTAAAACCGCGAGCAAGGCAGCGAAGTTCCTCAAAGAAACCCTAGAGGATTATCTGGATCTTTTGTATAGACTCGAATCTTCACCCCTCAGTGGCTTTTTATTATATCTATGACACAGACAGACAGACACGAAGGTACTCCAGGGTGAGACCTCTGGTCGTCGTATATCAGACCTCTGTCACTGTGGAGTCTGCAAGACGTTTGGTTCCTGAGGGTCAGACCTGGGCAACTATGGGCTAAACACAGCTGTGTCCACACTTCCTTGTTAGTACCGGATTAATTACAGGAGACAGGGAGTGCCAGAGTGTGTGTGCGCGCGTGCGCGTTTGCGTGCGTGCGTGCCTTGGGTTGCCGTAAGCGCCTGTTGGGATCAGAGAGGTCGCAGAGTCCTGGGAGGAGAAATTTGCTGAGCTCATGTGTCTGACTTTTCCGCATGAAAGACCGATTTGGTTTCAGGGGAAATCGTCTCCCATGAGCACAAACGGCCTGTGCTGGGAAAAGGTCCGTCTCGGACTCATACAGGTGGGGTTGGTGAATTGACAAGGCTGTTATTGCAAAACTCTACGTACAGAATCCTGCTAAGGAAAGGGGACGAGGATCAAACCAAGCTAAAAGAGAAGACTTTGGGATCATTTGTCTGGAACTGGAACTGGAACGGGAATTCAAACGTTGTAGTTTCTTGGATAAACACTGCTCAGTTTTAGGTGCTTGTCAGTGGCACTGGTTCTATGTGAGATATTAAATTAAGATTTACAGGTCTGATGCTAAGTATCATTACAGGTTTTCTGTATTAGATTAAATGTACACACACACACACACACACTGATTTGATTTAAATAGGTTTACTCAGTCGTCCCATGCACGTAATTCTAACCATATAGAGTATAAAACTGTTCTAAAAGTGGCTAGCTTCACATATTCCACACATTTTTCGGCTTGTTTCTCTGGCAGGAACACTTTTAGGGAGATTTAAAAGGCCAGTACAAGCTCAAGGAAATAAAAAAAAAAAAGTTTTGTGATTATAATTCTGCTGTGAGATTATTGGCTGATTACAGCTATCCTGTTATTTGATTACCCATGTGCATGTAAACCCACTCACGACTGACCAGTTTAATCTGGCCCGTATTTTAAAGAATTCATGTAGCAGTCCCTCAGCAATGCAAAGTTAATTGTTTCATTCAGTGGCTAAATATCGTTGACCGTGTATTCGCACAACAAAACAACAGCACAATTTCAGTCTCATCCTTCACACAACGTTGGATTTATTGATGCTCTTTTGCCCCTAGTTGAAATGTCTGACCCACTTTGCTGTTACAAACTGTATTATTCCTATACAGCGTATTTACATTTGCATCATTTGGCAGACGATATTACCCCATCTAAGTACTAATACTGAACTGTTAGAACTGGACTGGATGTTCGGTAGGTAAATACACCCTTTCAAAATACCTATTTAAATTTGCTAGATAGACAGTGGGTTATCTGCTAGATTTTGGAACACAACTGTGAGGTTGTCTTCCATTGTTCGACAATAAGCCCTGGCTCACTTTTGGCATTTCAGGTGTCTGGTGGAGTTAAGCTACCCAAGTTCTTAATGAAAGCTGGTAGATTAATTCTCTGCAGGCTTTGTTTAAGGACAGCAGTGCAGAAAGTTGGTGAACAGATTTTTTTTGGAAGTGGAAACCAATAAATGTTTCATATTGAGAGTCACTGGAATGTGAGTACAAAACATAGCAGAGTAGAGCTAAATAATTACAAGGGTTGTCCACAATCTTTTGTCTATAAAGTGTATGTAAGTGCGGTCTCAGCAGTGCCGAGTGAAAACGTGAATAATTTAACGACAGCACGTCGCTCGGCCATTCGGACAACCAGTGAAAGTTCATTCCACCAGCTGGGTATAAGTACAGAGAAGCTTTTTGATGCTCATCTTAATTTAATTTAATCTTGAATCATGGGTCCAGTTGAGCCAACCTGCCTCATATGGGTATGAGACTGTGAGAGTGTGGTTTGACCACAGCCTTTAGGTGAAGAGCATCTAGGGAGCTTCAGGGAGCCAGCGAAGGGAAAGCAGTGGTAGATTGTGATAGCAGTAGATCTGGACAAGTACCTGGGTGGCTTCTCTTTAAAGAAGGGGCTGAATTCTCCTGGTGTTGTAGAGAAGATTCCCACACGACGGGGTCAGTTTGGAAATATGAGCAGAGAAACTCAGCTGCCAATCAAAGATTACCCCGAGGTCTTTCGCATTCCGAGAGGATGTGACATTTGACGTCTTAACATTTACCTTTGCAGCAATGGGTTGCAACTGCAAAACAAAGGCATATCCAGATACAGAAACAGTAGATTTTACATTGACATTTACGGCATTTAGCAGACGTCCTTATCCAGAGCGACTTTACCAACAACTGATACAGGCTTACAATCCAAGTAGTTACGGGTTACGGGATTTGCTCAATGACCCAGCTGTGTCAGCTTGGCAGAGGTGGGATTTGAACCCTAGACCTGCTAGGCCACAGTCCAGTACCTTAACCGCTAGGCCACCACCGTCTCCGATTTGAACGGATTTGAGTCTTGTTGTCAACGCAGCTAAAAACAGAGAGGAACAAATATATTCTCCAAGCATTTGAGCCTGTTGGTTCAGCCTGTTGGTTCCCACTGAGGTGCGTAGAATCGATAAAACATAAACGCAACGTCCTGACCTATTACCAGACAGTTTAATGGTTACACTGTCGCTCCTCTCCAGTTCTCTGTAGTATCGTCATCACAGGTTCGTCCAGAAACAACGGCAAACATGGAGAAGCTTTTAGTCGATGAAGCCGTTACAGGACTTTGGTGCAAACCCAACTCAAACAAAGAGGAGCAAGTAGCGATGAAGGATGAACGGACCCAACATCTGTGCTTAAACTTCAGCACAGGCTCCGACATGACTAAGTGGAGGTGTCGGAATGCTGGCAAGCCTACTGAGGACCGCCGACCATTTGTCTTGACATTTGCTCAGACACACACATGCACACAGACCTTGCACTGACTACGTTTTTGTTTCTGATCACGTTCGTCGGCCGCGTTCTCCTGGTCTACCCAACGCAGACGAGTCTGAGATCTAAATTACTCTCTCTTTAAAATCCTAATCCTAACCCAAACCCCTAACCTTAGTGTCCTAAAAGTAACCTTTAGTTTGTCGAATTAAATCTTCATTGTTTGGTGAAAATGCAATGTTTGCGAGGATCAGCAACGTTGTCACGTTTCTGCCCTCTTCAGGTATTGCTAGGAAGGGCGTAACGATGCATCGGCATGCAAAACCGTGACAATGTGGAGATGGTCACATGTCTTCTGTTTACAAACCTTCTATTGTTTATTTCAGCACATTAAAGGCGGTTTTGGTTAAGCCTTTACCCAAGAAAAAATACACGTTCTTTTGAATTGTTATTCTTGAGAGCTAAAAGTGTTGCCATTGGGTCATTTAGGATCTGGTGAAGCTACAGCATTTTGTTTACATTTTTACACCTCTGTGGATGGATTTGTACTAGTTTAAAAACCTGTCCATCTTTTCCAGCTCAGATCAAATCATGAGAAGCTTTTTCATCATGAACTCATCATTATCGGTATCGTTACCTGAAGTGCTAATATTGCACACTGTAATGTAGTTCATTCAGTATTTGCAAAGAAAGGCGCACGTTTGTATGACTGTATTTGTGACCATGTGGTTTGTTTCTGCTTGCAGTTGTCAGCTTTTGTTTCTGTTTCGGAATATTTTTCCAGTTTTGCAATACAGGTACAACTCGTACAACTGTGCACCGTATAAACCCCGAGATCTCAGCTCCCCGATGGCTTCTGAAATACCTGCTTATGATGTAAATACAACAGAAAATACTGTCACGTAAAGACAGTTTCTCTTTCTGTAAATGTGTGAAGGGGAGTGAGCAAAGTGACAAGGTGCGAATCGTTGCTCTCCACAGCTCTATAGTGAGCTAAGATTTTACTTATATATGATCAACTTGTATACAAAAGAGTGTGTGTGTGTGTGTGTGTGTGTGTGTGTGTGTATGTGTGTTGGAAACCAGTATAAATTAATCAGTGTATGAAAAACACTGCAAATAATGTGCAGTTTCATAGAACATATAGTGGGTGTTTTGTGGCGACTGCATGTGGCTGCAAGGCTTTTCTTCTTAAACTGCATTTTACCACATTTTTTTTTTCCTGATCACTTTTGCTATTGTTATTATGTTATTGTAACATTATTTTGTTATTATGAGGCCATTCTGTACTCATAAAGATAGAGATGCACACAAACCCAAACCGAGAGATTTTGACATGAAAAGAGACACCCATGTTTGTTTCATCTATCGCTGGAGTATCTGTGACTTTATTGTACGTTGTTTTGTAGCAAAGTACTGATCATGGTTTCCTTTTGTTTGTTTGGATTTGGACCGTCTTCTTCCTACTCGTGCAGTGCCCCCTCGCTTGAAACTTTACCCTGAGTAATGCAGGGCAGATGCATATCCTGTATTTGCTCTACCAACACTTGTTTATTTGTGTTAGGCTCGTCAGGTGGATCACTTTCGGCTGCCCCCGCCCTGACCTCACGTCAGTGTGTGAGTGCGTCTTGGACAGGGAACGAAAGAAGACTGTTGACGAAGAATGCGATCAGGACATCACCATAAACTTGCGGCCACACGTAGTTTTAGTTTTTGCCCACATTCGTCATCCACGGTTTAACACAGATGGTTCTTTTAAGGCAGAGCTGGAGGGTTTTTTTTCTGAACACATTCATCGCTTGTACTCCTGCAGTCCACACACAGTCCACAGATAACAACCGTTTGAGAACAAACCACTGTGACCGTAAGTATCTGAGCAGCATGTCTTTGGCTCGAAGGCTAAGAACAAACCTGCAGCGACACAGATGTTTACAGGAAGTGGTTACGTAGCCACGCTGAGCACAGACTCAACAACACATTTTGTTCTCCGAGGCTTTCTATTATTCAGGCTCTCTTTTTGGACTGTATTGTTTTTGGAGGTCTGTTTGAGCCTCCCATTTCGACTTCCCTCACCCGCTTCCTCCTTTACGAGCCATGTCCTGGCTTCGGAGCTCAGTTTCCTGTTCGCTGTTCCCACGGACAGGACCATGGGCAGTGAGGCAAAGGTGGATGCACTCGGAGGATTTCTAACGAGACTGTATCATGACACATTTAGGAAAACCTCAGAACGATCAGAATGTGGTCCTTTTTATAACACCGGGGACTTAACATGGCTAAGCAGCTACAGGCAGGCCTTACAACACCAAGCACCAGATAGCGTACCTGTCAAGTCTCGGGTTTTGGCCCGGAAACTATCGTATTTTACCCCTCTTTCTCGCCGTCCTCCTGTATTAGTATTTTCCTGTAAACTTCCCGTATTATATTATAATTTAAAAACATTCCTGTGCCTCTCCAAACTGTCACTTACCTCGCGAGAACTGGGGTGAAATATTGTTACAGAAAATAGTAGGCCATTAAATAACAGCACTGTGTTTTT
>JAUZST010074941.1:0-21293 GCA_034779995.1 Parotocinclus haroldoi
TGTGTGTGTGTGTGAGTGTGTGTGTGTGTGTGTGTGTGTGTGTGTGTGTGTGTGTGTGTGTGTGTGTGTGTGTGTGTATAAATGCTGTGCAACTTGGCTTGGTCTGTACTGTGAAGTACATAGTGCCAGCACTAAACTATGAAAGCATGCATTTAAGATGCTTATGTAAATAAAAAAAAATCTTTTTGACAGCTGATGATATACTATGGGAAAAATGTGCAAATGAATTTAAATCCATGTTACACAGTGGAATACAGAACGTAACATATATACATTTGTAAAGATATCCCATGGTGACTTAAAACACACTTTTGACACCGAACTGTCAGAAGTGTCATAATGTCGCATTTTTCAACTCCAGCATAAAATCGAGACTACAGAGAGCGGCAGACTACAGAGGCCTGAATTTTGACTCCCAGATGACTGTGAGCATTGAAGCAACAGCAGAGGAATTCATTCTTGTAGCTTCTAATACATTTGCACTCATTTGGTCTGTCTTTCTGTCTTTGCTACCTCACCGCAACTTAAGTTGCAGTGCTGAAAAAACAGCTTTGTCCTTTGTATGTAAGACACCTACACAGATCCATGTCATTATCTATGAAAGCTATTGTGGTCTGCTTCATCTTCCGCCCCCATATGTGAGTTGACAGACTGAATTAAAGTGACATTTGATGGATGCTTTTTTTTTAAATAGAGAGGAATTGGGAGGGGAAATTTGTATATTTAAAACCACAAACTCCCAGGTGTCTCTAAAGCTGATGCCATGTTTGAGAAAAGGCAGCAAGAGACCTAACCATTTCTCTTCCTCACACTCTCTCAGGTATTGCAGTTGACAAAAATGGGTTGATGTACTTTGTGGATGCCACTATGATCCGAAAGGTGGACCAGAATGGAATAATATCCACACTGCTGGGAGCTAATGACCTCACTGCGGTACGGCCACTCAGCTGTGACACCAGCATGGACGTTAGCCAGGTATGAAGAGTTAATGCCTAGTCGATACATGCTCACAGAAACATAAGCACATCCTTAAAGTGAAATGTTGGCATTCCAATTCTACAAGATGTCTGGGCTTCATATACAAGTAACTTTTCTGTGTACTGGCAGTAGACAATCTTGTGGAAGTATACAACTTGGAGTTCTGTCTATATACTAAGAATGTTGAAAAATGTTTGAGATGTATTGTACGTCCAGCAGAGCATTATCCCTAGTTGCACTGGTACAGTTGCCAATGTCTGATAGAGCAGCATTGATCCCCATTGGGCATTGTGATGGACTGGCATTCTGTCCAAACATCCCTGTAACCCTGAGCAGCAGGGCAAAACAAGGTAACAATGAGTAATTCAAAGTTGTTAAAATTATGCAACAATTTGTTGCTAGAAATGTATAAAGAAATAACTGCATAGCTATATAGAGGCCCATTATCAGAAGCCATCAGACCTGAGTTCCAGTCTTACAGCTTAAAACTGTTGTGCACAATAAATAAGCAATAAAAAACTGGCCATCTTTACATTAAATGGGTATATGTTACTTCAGAAGTTTGCTTAGTTGATTAGTTGATTGAGTCTGATTAGAGGCTCAACCTGACCAGGAGCACTGAAGTTTCTTTTGACATTCTTCAAGAATTGAAGAAATTACCTCTAGATCTCTCAATGAAAAAGGCTAACATCCGATTTTAACCACAATGCTAGAGAAGTGCTCGAGTGTATATGAAAGAGTCTAGTTTGAGAAATGTCGAATTTGTTAACATCAATAATGAGGAGGCAACTCTATGCCCACTGGAAGATTGAAAGAAAATGTAAAGAACAGACAAATCTAAAAAGATCACAATAAGAACCTTAATGATATGTACACCAATGACAAAATGCTGGTCGAGTACTCGATGCCATCTGTCAAGCATGGTGTAGGCAGTGTGATGGTCTGGGGTTCTTTGGTGGTGGTTGAAACATTGCCATGTTACACTTTGTGGATGAAACTTGATTGGAGCCAATTTTTTCCTACAATAGGACAATGGCACAAAGCTCCAAACTATACAAGAACTGCATAGTGAAGAGCAGTCAGATGTTGTTCTGTCTACAACAAAAATGGTCAGCACAGTCACAAATCTCAAACGTATTGAGTTGTTGTGGGGTAACCTTTGCCAGCTGTACCACCAAAACTTGTAGGACATGCTTCAGTAAGCTTTGGCTTAAATGTAATTGGATGACCTCAATAAATTGGCAGCTAAAATTCTAAAAGTCTGCATTGCTATAATTGCTGTAATGGATGATTCTTTGATAAAAGCAAAGTTTGAAGGACACAATTTTTATTTTAACGAAAAAGCACTATTTCTAACCTTGCCAATGTCTATATCCTTATTTGTTTGGCTATATGTCCTATTCAGCTTCATTTTAATTGTGTTTTCAAGGAAAACAAAGAAAGTGACCATGGGCATCTTCAATAATAGTGTGTAGTGTGTAAGTTATGCATAAGGATAAGATGTGCATACATGCTCATGAGAACACTACAGATTGCAAAGGTCCTTCATACTTTACTATAAAAAACTTAATAGTTTTTTTCTAGTAGAATGTATTAATGAATGCTTTCAAACAACCATTACTTGTGTATTGACCTAATTGACTTGTGTATTGAGCCTAATGACTAGAAGTGAACCAGTGGCGTTTTCTTTAAATACACTTTCTCCCATACTTGAAACCAAAAATCTCAGTTTGTTTTAGTGGTCTTTTTCTAAAGTTTATTATAAATTACTGCAGTATTATTCAATAGGTTGTTGACTTCACAAACATAAACACTATATTTTTGTTTTAAAATATATAATTTAATTGTACTATGGAAAAAAAATGGAACTTGACCAATAACTACATGTAAATAAATCTCTTCTCTCCTTCCTGTCTCTTTTCTCTCAAGTATAAACATTTTTCTGCTGGGAAGCCCAATGACCTTTGAAGCATTATTAGTTGCTCGTTCACTCATCACTCCCTCACTCACTCACTTTTCATACCTGCTAATCCAATCCAGTTCCAGGAATGAGAGTTTAAAGGGGGGCAGCGTAACCAACTGTAAAGGGCACAAAGCACTAACCACACCTGGACAGGGGGCCAGTCGAGCGGAGTGCACACATACTCACAAACTCACAAACACGTTCACTGGCACTTTTAATCTATCGTAATCTATGGAATGACAACCAGAGTACCCGGTTGAAACCCATGCAGAAATGAGAAGAACATGCAACCTTTACACAGGAGCCAGCCACTGTCCAGGACATCAGGTCATTATAGTTCAAAATAAAAGTTTTGTTTATACACTCCATCATATTCAAACAGTGTTTACGCTCCAATAAGTTATATAATGCCAAATGAAGCGTGTAAATATTTGCCTTCTTGTTGAACAAGAAACTTATAAGAAAACTTATGTCATGATTATCTCACAAAGAATAGCTATTAAGGAATCAGATAATCACCAGAATGTTCAGTTATATTCAGAAACAAATCTCACATTTCTCACAGAACATGTTTGTTCTCCAGGTACGTTTGGAGTGGCCAACTGACCTGGCTGTTAACCCCATGGACAATTCACTGTATGTTCTAGAAAATAACGTTATCCTGCGCATCACTGAAAACCACCAGGTGAGCATTGTGGCTGGACGGCCCATGCACTGCCAAGTGCCAGGCATTGACTACTCCCTCAGCAGGCTGGCAATTCACTCTGCATTGGAGAGTGCCACAGCCATTGCTGTCTCCCACTCTGGCATCCTGTACATTGCTGAGAGTGATGAGAAGAAGATCAACCGTGTAAGACAGGTCAGTGCTAATGGTGAGATCTCATTACTAGCTGGGGCAACCTCCGAGTGCGACTGTAAAAACGATGTAAACTGTAACTGCTTTGCTGGGGATGAGGGCTATGCCACTGATGCCAGCCTCAATGCACCAACCTCACTGGCAGTGGCACCTGACGGCACACTTTACATCGCGGACCTCAACAACATCCGCATCCGTGCTGTGCATGCCAACCGCCCAGGTCCCAACGCAGCTGGCCACTACGAGGTGGCATCACCAAGGGAGCAGGAGCTTTATGTTTTCAGTGAGGAAGGACTACACATGCACACCATCAGCCTGGTCAGTGGCATGAGTCTGTACAATTTCACCTACACACCTGATGGAGAGCTTGCTGCCATCGTGGATAACTGTAACAACAGTGTGCTAGTGCGCAGGGAGGGTGGTGGCCTGGGTGGAACCAGCATGATCAGGCTCCACTTCCTTCCTGATAACCAAGTGCTGACCCTTGCACTGGATGTGACAGGAACCCTACGCTCCATCTCTGCTCTGGAACAGGAGATTGTGCAGCTCAGCTACAGTGGCACCACAGGCCTGCTTGCCAGCAAGGCAGATGATACAGGCTGGACGACATTTTACGAGTAAGTTTGACTGTGATCTTGCATGTGCTTAATGGTAGCAGCATTTCGTTTTGCTATATTTAATATAGTGGTACGTTACTGGGCAAAAGTCTTAGGCCACCATTTGTTGTTTCAGCAGTGGTATATTGACCATATATGACATATTGTTGATGATTGGACCAAAAAAATCTGATATTCCTTGCAATATTTGTGAGCTTTAGAATATCTTAGCCTTTTCACCCTGATTTGACTGTGGTTTCTTATCTGCTAGTCTTTCAAATAGACTATTCCTGATCAGCTTCTTCAGACAGTGAAATTGCTATTCCAATTAAGATGCCAGATGCCATTACTGTAGTCCAGGGGAAGTCAAACACAAAAATAATGGCAAAGCAGACTTGAACTGTTGAGTTGAAGGAAACCAGACTTTTTTTATTCATAAAGACATTTTACCTCTCATCTCTTAAAACTAAAGAAGCCTTTCGGATGAGAGGAATCTTCAAGAATTAAGAAGTAGTCCAGTTGCCATCAGCCCAAACACTCAAGTCTAACATGATCAGGATGACTGAGTCAGTCATAACCTATACAGAAAAAAATCCACTATTGTTATTTTTGTCTGATTTGATTTTTACTACTGCATACAATTTTTCCATATAAGTATATGTGGTCATTATACCATTGCTACAGCAATCATCTAATTAATTTAATGGTGGCCTAAGAATTTTGCACAGTACTGTATGTGTATAATAAATTGAACTAAAATAGTCTGCATGTTTGTTTTGGCAATGCTATAATGACCATACATATGTCTCAAGTCCGTAGCTCTCTTCATGTTGTTCCTTCACATCCAACTGAATTATCTGATTCAGTCAAGTTTCACTAACTCACTACTGCAGTGACTGGGGTGTGAGTCCAAGTGGTGCATTCCCTTTTCAGATGTCTCAAAGGTGCAATTGATTGTCTCAATCTAGCCTTGTGATGGATTGGTGGCTCATTCAGTGTACGTGCTTGCCTGAGTCATGTGAATTCCAGGATACTCTCAAGTGACTCTTGCCAGGATAAGTGAGGGGGAAATCATGGAAAAAAATGGAAAGTGCTAAGGATACAGGACAACTTAACTACAGTAGGAATGCATTTAGTCTTTTTGCAGAAGCCCTTAATTGTCAGTTAAGGGTCTTGCTCAAGGACCCAAGTTTGGCAGTTTGGCAGTGGTCTGATATGAGCCCTAGCAACTACAAAGCCACCATAGTCTCAAACAAATTTGTGGTTTATATTTAGTCATTCTGTAGCTGCCTTTAACCAGAGCGGCAACAAAGTCCAAGCAAATATGGGTTATTGCACAAGGACTGGACAGTTACAGCTTAAATTGGATTTGAACACTGGACCAGTCCAGTACCATAGCCACTGAGCCACTACAGTAATTTATTATTAGCGGCCCTGCAAGGAATTTCAGACCCCATTAACAATTAGGCCCTGAGAATTTATCCTGGACCACACCTCTCCTACTGTTATTTCTGAAATGTAAGCCATGCAAGTAAATCATGAAGTTATAGCCTAACATAAACATGTACTAAGTCAAGTTCCAAACCCAGTGACCATTCGAAGCTCGTCTTGGAATGCATTGAGACAAATACTAAAGAAACAATCACAACTAAAAAAAACTTGATGGTTGATATATATGTGACTTTATATTAGCATTCAGGCAATCTACATAATAAGAACTGTGTGAAACACTGTCACCATCTGCTGTCAGTCTGTGTCACTGCTACAAGTAGTGCTCAGCAGGGGACTGTTCTCTCCACTCCACTGCACTGCTGAATACAGTGGTCTGACTGAGACAGAGCAGTGACAGGCTCCAAATGTAGTGTGTGCAGTGGAATGTGTGTGGGCTAGTGAGAGAGAGAGAGAGAGAGAGAGAGAGAGAGAGAGAAATATGGCAAGCATTCCATTAAGCCAATCCGGAGACCCTCACCATATGATATGTCTGCTAATCTTTTGCTCTCAGCTATTAGCCTTCAAATACACATATGCTTGCTCTTCCTGCCAGAACTCTCTCTACTCACACTATTCCCTGGTACTTTTCAAGCGGATAATCTTAGAGCGATGCTTGCAATCATTTGTTTAAAGAGGTGAAAACCCACTGATGCAATAGTGCATCAATACAATGTAAATGTACTTCTTATAACACTTTATTAATGATTAATTTCGTGTTTGTGATTATTGTGTATCCTCTGGTTCATGTGCCTGCAGGTATGACAGCGAGGGAAGACTCACCAATATGACGTTTCCAACTGGAATGGTGACCAGCCTGCACAGGGAAATTGAAAAATCTATCAACATTGACATAGAGAGCTCAAACAGAGATGACGATGTCACTGTCATCACTAATCTTTCATCAGTAGAGGCATCCTACACTGTAGTGCAAGGTCTGTTAGCTAAATATGAAATATCCATCAGCCTGTCATATATGTTTGACTTCTAACATCCACTGAAGCTTATTAGTTAACGGGCAACTGTACTTTGTGTTTTAACTCTCATATATGTAGTAGATCCTGAAAAATTCTCTAATAACTCTTTGTTTCTAGTGTACTGATGTTTAGAAGCTAACAGTACCCTTGTCATATACACTCACCAGTCACTTTATTACGTATGTCTTGGTAGTACCGCCTTTTCCTTAAGAACTGTCGAAATTCAACAAGGTGCATTTTTATGTTTAAGAAACCCCTTTGAGATTATATGTGGTATGGCCTGTTATCCTGCTGGAAGGAGCCATCAGAAGAAGGTACTCTGTGGTCATAAAGAAAAAGTCATAGTCAGCAATAGTATGCAGGTGTGGAATTTTTACAACGCTCAATTGCTATTAACGGGTCCAATGTGCCAGTAGATCAGAAGTTTCTGCAATACTCAGAGAACAACCATGCCACATTCAAATTTACTTAAAGCACCTTTCTGCCCATTTCTGTTTGGTTTGAATCTCAACAGGTTGTCAACAGAAATTTCAAAATGCTTAAATTGATTGATTTTTAGCCATGTGACTGATTAGATATTTGCATTAACGAGCAGTTGAACAGGTGTGTCTAATGAAGTGTTCTTGGAGTGTAAGCCTTTATACAAATACATTTCTAAAATGAAACTTAATAGCTTGTGTAATTGAGTCCCACATTTCGGATTGGTTAAGTTGCTAAGCTTAGTTGGTACGGCACACATAAATATTTCTCACAAAAATATTTATTTCAATATGAATATGAAGCAATTTTCAAAAATAAGCATTTGATTTTATTTAATCAAATAAGATCATCGAAAAAGGCAGTGAAAAGTCAAAGAAAGTTGTTCATTTACGCAAATGAGATGCAAACTAAATTATCATGATTGAGTAGCGAGTGAAATAATCATGGGAGGCAGAAGCATGTTAAACTAGACGAGAGTGCCACCCATTGACTGTTTAGTAGGGTGTATGGTCACCCAAGACTTCCAAAACACATCGACAGTGATGGGGTATGGACAGGATCAGATTGTTCAGCAGTTCTTCTGGGATCCTCTTCATATTCATTTTGAAATATCAACAAATTTCTGTGAGCAGCGTGGAGCCAGTTGTACTGAAAAAAGGAAGGGAATCTGAAGGAAGCTAAGTTGAGGATGGTATGGTGTTCACTTAGAGTAATGAGGATGGACATGATTAGGAATAAGTATATTAGAAGGGCAGTACAGATCGGATGGGTTGGAAAGAACTAAGAGAGGTGAGATTGAAATGTTATTTTTTTTCCATGTGCAGAAGAGTGGTGCAGGGTATATGGTGATAATGCTGAGGATGTTGCATGAATAGATGCAGGTGGTTGGTATCACAGAGGAAGGCATAGTGAATAGGGTGAGGTTCACTGTGGTGACCTCTAACAGGAGCAGCCAAAATGAAAAAAGGGCTGTATGATATGCAAGGGTGTCATCAGACACACTTTACTGATGAATATGCCCCAGTGAAAAGCTGCTGTACCCCATTAAAATCACAGTGTGTGCCCCAGTACGACAAGCAGTCTAGAAACGCCCCTGAATACAGATTAGCGGTAGTTAGCTAAGTGGCATGTTAAAGCTTTTTGGAAATTGAAAACCTAACATTGCTCATATTTGGACAGATTACATACAATTACATACAAGTTTAATAGAAGAGTTCATATTGCATTTTTGTGAGACTAGCATTAACAATAATAAAACATCAGGCAGCTATTAACGTATTAGCTCAAGTCAGCAAGGCGGTATTTCTCTCTGTTTTCTGAGATTGAATTGAGATGTGAATGTAGAGATTTATAAAAGATTCAGACTGTTGTTCTGTGCTTGCCACCTGAAACATGATTTGGGTGAAACTGTAAATCCTTGCTGTCTCTTGAACTCCCAAAGCCTTAAGCCCCATGCTCCCAGAGCCCATTTCACCAGTATAATACGTGTCTGTATTTCTGAGAGTGAGAGAGAGACAGACAGAGTAGGAGCAAAAGAGACATAGTGACAGGTGAACAGGCAGATAGACATAAAAAACAAAGTGAGAGACGTCTAGAGAATGGCACCAATTGGGCCCTCTTTCCCCTGACCCCTGCAGCAGATGAGACGGTGCCTAAAGTTAGACTGCCATCACACATCACTGGGGCCTGGAAAGGGAAAACTTAAAAGTTTAATTAAAGGGTCACCCCAGGAGAGCAGAGAAACTGAAGAACTTTCAGCTGCCTGAAGTGGAGAGCAATTTAGTTCTACTGACTTTACCTGCTCACCATCTGTTCACAATCTCAGATAACTTTATCACTTATTCTAAAACATGTGTGCATCTGTTATAGTTTACAATGTGCTCTATATCAACTTGATAAAGGAGCTCAGTCACAACGCTGGAAATGGCCTGCAGTGTTTAGCAAAATAATGCAAACAATCTCAAATAAATTACACCACTTAGGACTGAATCTTTGGAACTATGTTGCCCTCTACAGACCAAGTACGGAACAGCTACCAGCTATGTAACAACGGCACTCTAAAAGTCATGTATGCCAATGGGATGGGTATCAGCTACCACACAGAACCACACATCCTGGCTGGCTCAGTGAGCCCCACCATTGGCCGCAGGAACATCACCCTACCCACCGATAATGGTCTCAACTCCATAGAGTGGCGACTGCGCAAAGAACTGATTAAAGGCAGGGTCACAGTCTTTGGCAGAAAATTAAGGGTAAGCGAAGCTTCTGCTCCTCGTCTATACTGCTCACAAAATTGAGGGAATACTTTAAAATTAAATATCCCATCATTTAATATCCCCTAATTTTTGTGAGCAGTGTATTTCGTAAGGCATCTTTGACTGTTGTAAGTATGAAAACCCGGCATTAGTGGTGCAGACCTGGGTTAAACCTTCTTCTTTACTTCTTATTTTAGGCCCATGGACGCAATTTGCTGTCCATCGACTTTGACAGGAACACAAGGACAGAGAAGATCTATGATGACCACAGGAAATTCACACTAAGGATAACATATGATGCTCAGGGAAGACCAGCTATTTGGCAGCCCAGCAGCAGCCTGGCTGTTGTCAATGTGTCCTACTCCCCTACTGGGCGGCTGGTGGGTCTGCATCGTGGCAGCATGAGTGAAAGGACAGAGTTTGACTCACAGGGACGTATACTTTCCCGCACGTTCGTGGATGGCAAAGTGTGGAGCTACAGCTACCTGGATAAGGTGAGCTCATGGCTGCGGCTTTTCCATCTATCTCCATTAGGTAAAAAACAGTGTATGGGGTTTTGACTACAATTGCCTACAGAACTTAAAGTACAGATGCCACAAAATAATGTTCTAAAAGTCCATCATTCATTCCTACTTAATCTTTGTTCAAGGTCTAAATATACAATATACACTGCTCACAAAAATTAGGGGATATCTAATTACATCAGATTTCATTTTGACGTATCCCCTAATTTTTGTGAGCAATATAATTAGCAGTATAAAAGCATATGGCGCAGTGGCAATTCACTAGCCTGTCACAGCACTCAAGGTCAAAGTCAGATTTATTTCTATACTTCTTTTGTAATGGAGCATTGTCTCAAAGCAGCTTAACAGTTTTTTAAATGATCTTTTACTATCTAAGGCCAATCCCGAATTAAGTAAGAATAGGGCAAAGGTGGCAAAAAATGTTATAAGGATTATTATTCCAGAACATGGAGTCACTGTAGGATATCCTGCCCTCTGATGTAATCTGTGTTATGCTGTAAAGGGTGAAACTGATGGAGAACAGCTTGAGTACGGTCGCAACTTAGTGTCTTAGTTCGGGCTGGAACTGGCACTGGAACGCAAGCTCGGAAACAAAAAAGAAATGTAGCTAGTTATTGTTAAGAGCACAGCGTCTATTCACAGAACACGTTTGTACCGCAAGTGTCACAGTGACCCTGGGTTTAAGTGCGAGCAATGGCTTCTTGAAGGATCAGGCATTACACGACTGTAAGAGGGACAAATTGGGGATCAGCTAAGGTGATCCTTGTGTGATCTTTGTAAAGGTATGATAATAAATTATCATTGTAAATACAATGTTATTGATTCATTTTGTAACAATAGGATGAATTGTGTCCTGGGAACTAAGGAATCAATTTGCCTATAGTTTAGGTGTGAGGCATGGGAGTGTACAGGATGTCTTTATCCAAGTCATGTCTTTATTGAGCACATTGATTAATCATAAGCAGTACAAGCTGAGAAATGTTTGACATTCAATTAGCCGTATATTCGTTTTTGACTAACGATAGGTACAGTACAAAATTCTTTATAGATACCATTGTTGTAGCAATAATGCGCATGATTTCTCAGATCTTTATTAAAATACAAGCAGAAAATACTGGAAATTTGCAAACAGCATGTAAAAAAAACTAGAAGGGGAAAAAACAGCTTCTGTAGGCTACAGTGTCAGTATAAACTCCCCTAATACTTGACCAATCGCATATTCTGCCAGCTTAATCAGGATGCCAAGTTGACCCTTCTACAGTCCAAAGAGCTTGATCAGGAAGGGTCTTTATGGAAGCGTAGCAGCCGAAACACTTTTTGAATGGGAACAGGGTGAAAATGCTAGGATATGATAACATTCACAGAGATTTGAATGAAGATTAGTGGAAAGGGGCATTATCCAGTAATGAAACCATGTTTGACATTTTTGGGTCCAATCGTCAACAGTGTGTTCTATATGGTCATTATATTGTGTTCATGTTGCAGTGTGTTAATGACATGAATTTCAGTTTATGAATAATTAATGCAGAAATACTATATTCAAAGTAAATGTATTCGTATTTTATGAACACTGTTCTTTTATCCTGATTATGTCATTTTCTCTATGTGCAGTCCATGGTGCTGCTCTTGCAGAGCCAGAGGCAGTATATCTTTGAGTTTGATGCTTCTGATCACATCACTGCAGTCACCATGCCTAGCGTGGCCCGGCACACCATGTTTACCCACGTCTCCATTGGCTACATCCGTAACACTTACAACCCTCCAGAAAGCAATTCCTCCATCATCTACGACTTCAGTGAGGATGGTCGCCCACAGGCCACGTACTTTCTGGGTACAGGGAGACGTGTACTTTACAAGTATGGCAAATTGGCCAAGTTGTCTGAGATTTTATATGATAACACTGCTGTCAGTTTTGGCTATGATGAAACATCTGGTGTACTCAAGATGGTCAGTCTGCAGAGTGGCAGCTTCTCATGCACAATAAGATATCGTAAGATGGGCCCTTTAGTGGACAAGCAGATCTATCGTTATTCTGAAGAAGGCATGGTGAACGCCCGCTTTGATTATACGTACCATGACAACAGTTTCCGCATAGCCAGCATGAAGCCTGTGATCAGTGAAACGCCGCTGCCTGTGGATCTGTACCGCTATGACGAGATCTCTGGCAAGGTGGAGCATTTTGGCAAGTTTGGAGTCATTTACTATGACATCAACCAGATCATCACCACAGCCGTGATGACACTAAGCAAGCATTTTGATGCTCATGGCAGGATAAAGGAAGTGCAATATGAGATCTTTCGCTCACTCATGTACTGGATGACGGTGCAGTACGACAACATGGGGCGTGTGATAAAACGCGAGCTGAAAATTGGGCCATATGCCAACACCACCCAGTACCGCTATGAGTATGATGGTGATGGGCAGCTCAGTGGTGTCAAGGTCAATGACTGGTCTACCTGGCGCTACAGCTATGACCTCAATGGCAATCTGCACCTGCTGAATCCAGGCAACAGTGCCCGTCTAATGCCGCTACGCTACGACCTGAGAGACCGCATCACACGCTTGGGCGACGTGCAGTACAAGCTAGACGAAGATGGATTCCTGAGCCAGAGAGGGTCAGACATTTTCGACTACAACTCCAAAGGCCAGCTGGTGCGAGCTTACAGCCGGGCAGCAGGTGGGTGGAGTGTGCAGTACCGCTACGACGGCCTCGGACGAAGAGTCTCCTCCAAGAACAGCCTGGGCCAGCACCTGCAGTTTTTCTATGCTGACCTAAATAACCCAGTACGGGTCACGCACGTGTTCAATCACTCCAGCTCAGAAATCAGCTCACTCTACTATGACTTGCAGGGCCATCTGTTCGCCATGGAGGTAAGCAGTGGAGAAGAGTACTATATTGCATCTGACAACACAGGCACGCCATTGGCCGTCTTTAGCAGCAACGGACAGATGATCAAGCAGGTGCAGTACACGGCTTACGGTGAGGTGTACCATGATTCCAACCCAGAGTTCCAGCTGGTTATCGGATTCCACGGTGGCCTCTATGATTCACTGACCAAGCTAGTGCATTTCACGCAGAGGGACTATGATGTGTTAGCTGCCAGATGGACATCACCCGACTACACCATGTGGCCAAAGATCAGCAAGGATCTGGCACCATTTAACCTGTACATGTTCAAGAACAATAATCCTCTTAGCGACATGTTAGATGTGAAGAATTATGTAACAGGTAGGTGTTTTGCCTTATAAGCAGGTTTATCCATGAATTGGTTAGTAAATGCTGTCTGTTAAATAGGTCATTTAATTTTCATTTTGTAATTGTATAGACATAATTCATTTGTCATTTAATTCAGCACGAAAACTGTAGAATGATTTTCTTTCTCCTAACTAGATGTAAAGAGTTGGCTGGTGATGTTCGGCTTCCAGCTAAGTAACATTATCCCTGGCTTCCCAAAACACACGTTATACTTTGTGGATCCACCTTATGAGCTACTAGCCAGCCAGGAGTGTGAAAATGGCCAGGTAAGTTCTTAGATCCATAGTTATACCTAATCGTAATATGGATGGGACCAGTACTGTAAATCCAAAGTTCTGTTGCCAACCTCCAGCAATCTTCTTCCAGCAGCTGATGACTGGAGTTCAACAGGAAGCTGAAAGGCACAACCTAGCCTTTATGGCTCTAGAAGGTCAGCTGCTCAATAAAGATCGACAGAACAAGCGGGATAAACCAGGCCACTGGTTCGGTATGGTGCCAGCCATCATCGGGCGTGGCGTGATGTTGGCTGTCAAAGAGGGCCGTGTGGTGACAGGTGTCTCTAGCACAGCCAGTGAAGACAGTAAGAAGGTGGCTCTGGTACTCCACAATGCCATCTACCTAGAGGGTACACATTACGTGCAAGACGGTCATGACTGCCACTTTTTTGTGAAGATTGGCTCGGCTGATGCTGACCTGCCGGCGCTGGGGGTCAGCAATGGCCGTAGAGTACTGGAGGGCGCCGGCATCAATGTCACAGTGAGTGGGCGCTCTCGGCGTGGGGTCACTGTGGATCTGCGGGCTTTAACAATGTCTGTGAGTATTCGCTATGGCCTGACGCAGGACACAGTGGATGAGGAACGAGCCCGCTTGCTAGAACTGGCACGACAGCGAGCACTGGTGGGCGCCTGGCTGCGAGAGCAGCAGAGGACAAGGGATGGTAAAGAGGGCAGTCGGCTGTGGACTGAGGGTGAGAGGCAGCAGCTGCTCTCCACAGGGAGAGTACAGGGCTATGATGGATACTATGTGCTACCTGTGGAGCAATACCCAGAACTGGCAGATAGCAGCACCAACATCCAGTTCCTAAGACAGAATGAGATGGGCAAGAGGTAACAAAACTATGAGCCCTTTCGTTTCTGTCTGCTTTTTTTTCTAGCATTTCTTCTATCGTCGATTACTTTCTCTGGATCTCTCTCATTCCCTTTCACCCCTGTTCTGCTCTTACTGTATCTCCTTTACCCACGGAGAATAAATGAACTTAAGGGGTAACTGAACACTGCAGGGACTTTTACAATATTATAACTGCCATAGGCAAAAAAAATAATTTGACAGAACTTGAGCTTGTTTTGAGCAGTGGACTTCAATGCACTGAAAATAACTGCAAATAATATGTGGAAAAAAGCATAGCTATTTTTTGCCGATATTTTTTGGGTTCTGGAAGGATGTTGGTGCCAGATTGGTACTATCTGATCTGGATCTGAGAGGGCAGAGCCCTCTTGAACTGTTGCAGAGGCCTAGTCAAAACGCTGGAACTGAGTAACATCCACAGGCTGGATTATCAGTCATATCAGTCTCAGGCCTCACATTTTCAACAGGATTGCAATCTGCAGCTACGGCAAGTTCCATCAACCACAAACTAATTTCTGTTCCTTGAAGAAAACAGAACTCCAACACAAGATAGCTGTTTGTTTTTAAAAAAAAATACAAGGAATGTTATGGCTATATTTGCATAAGGTCAATGTCCAATATAGGTTTGTTTTATCACTGGATGAGTAGAGTAATATCTGTGTTGTGTCAGATATCGCTGGAGTTCAGGGTGGGTTTTAGATGCGCTAGTTTTGTACATATCAGTTGCAGTAGATTTGTGAGACCCTCACCAAGGCACTTCTGTACAAATACATCTGAAAAAGAAATAAAAACTCACACTTTCAAGATTAATTGTAATTAGTATCAGAAACAGTTTATTTTTATTTTGTTTGTTTTAATTTATGTATTTATTATTCTTAGTACTCTATGACAATCATAAATAAGTCATCATTTTTAGCCAAGAAAATGACATTTTCTTTTGTAAAATATGTAAGAAATGTTCATTAAGTTTTTATATTAATTTTGAGTTGCTTACAGAAATTATTCATAGACAATTTATGTAAATCGTTTAAATTTGTTTATACTTTAAATAAAGTTTAAAACTGTGAAACTTGTTTTTTCAGAATATCTGTCTGTACAGTGTATAGATTTACCTTTATGCAGTAGAATATTGTTCATAATCACGTTTTATATTTCTAACAAAAGGTGGCTTGTAATGTGCAAACCTATAGCTGGTATAACAATGCTAGGATTTTGTGGCACTCAGATATGTCAGATAAACAATACCGAACCCCAGTTTGATGTTCTGTTTATTTAGGTTTGTTTTTTACGCAGAAGTTGCTGTACTAGAACCCACAACCGTAGAAATGGATACTATCCACTGTGAAGAGACTCATTATGGATGTCATTATGTACCAAATCAGTATTGAGGGATTCTTACACATAGGCAAGGCCGTTCTGAGACCTTATCAATAAAATGTTGAATTCATGTGATTTTAAGTTGTCTGCTTTGTTTCTGCTGTGGTGTAATATTGACAATTTTACCATTAAACATGCTTAAAAAAAAAAGCTAAAAACATGATGAAGATGGCACAAATAATTACATAAAATTTGGGGTGAGGATAGCTCTTCAAAATGAGAGTATGAATAAAAATCAGCTGGACAAACAATAAAGAACAAAATGATAAAGTGTTTATAGAGAACAGCATAAAGAATGCTACTCTTCTGCTAGGCCACAGAAAAGTATCAAAGTACAAAATAACATGCTAGCGTGAGACTCAGATTCCATAGCATCGTAATATTGTGCACTGTACAATTTCAAACTCTCTATATAGCCTACTGGAAGCAGTATTCTAAGAAATATGCATTAGCTAGCCTAAATATGATGACACATTTTGTCAGTAAATTAAAAATTAATGACTACCAAAAGGAACTTAATAGCTTTGAGATTGTGCTGCAGTTTTAAACTTTTTACATACTTTATCTAATAATATAATATGGAAAGTGCTGATATGTATAGAAGGTGTCATAATACATCATCATAGTAGTGTATACGTTAAACGTATACGTATAGGTTTTCCCTATCTACTTAATCAAATTAAACTGACCAGTGTCGCATGTCAAATACATCATCCACACGCATCTAGTAGCAGCTAATTACTATTTAAGTATAATAGACGCCTAAATTTATGTAGGGTACAACATATTGTTGTTGCCTCAGACTTTGAGGTGTGTGCAGAACACGTCAAAAACAGTACTGGTACAAATAGTGACATATTTGGTATGGATAGTGGACATTTGGGACTAGTCAGTGAAATCTCTTGACTTGAAACCCATAATAACTGTAATCATGTAAATTAGTAGGCAAGAGATGTAATAATATACAGTGTCTGCAAACTCTAGATTTAACTGTGCATTTAGTTAGTTGAAGAGTGGACTAACACAAGCAGGACTGATGTCTAATGCTATATTTTCTGTTGATTCAAAGGGAATCTGTTATGCTCGTTTTGAACTCTTCTGTATGTGCAAGATGCGTGATAAATGTCAGAAACATAAATGTTTTCACCTCAATCACTTTATCTGCCACGCTGTATTTTCCTAATAAGTTGAGACAATATATTTAAACTAATGTAATAGGCTTGGTTAATCATATTTTTGATGTCCTTGTGTCTGAAATTTAAAACAAAAAACAATGGTCAGATATACCGCTCACGAAAATTAGGGGATATTTCATTTTGAAGTATCCCCTATTTTTACAATCAGATTATTTTTACAATCAGTGCACCAGAATGCAATGTGGGACATGGCCAGAGGTTATAGCTCTTAATTGACTTTGAGTACTTTCTGCCCACTTGAGCATGTTACAGTAACCGTGTTTCCCACAGCAGGGGTGGGGGGAGCAGCAGGGCAAAACAATTTGGCATGTTTAATAATTTCACTGTAAATAACTGACTTGTAAATTTATTTAGTTGTGTTCAACTGCAGTTTTGTGTGCATTTTAAAAAAAAATTATGTTATGTTTAAAACAAAATCCCAAAAGACGTGTACGTGTGTGTCGGTGTTCTCGAAAATGTTCTTATCTACAAAAGGAAGCACTGTCGTAACAAGAAGTTTTACACTTACAAGCCGATTTCGCCACTGTTGCCAACTCCTAAGTAAGGAAAGTCACTACCTAAAAGTAGCTATATGACGTCATTGCCTAATTTGAATAAGGGTCCGTGTGCATGTAAGAGAGGATGAACATTGTGGGAGAGACGAAAAGTAAGTAAAAACACCCTAAAAAACTTAAAATTCTAGTATTAATTCTTGGTTTGTCATTTCTTTTTTGTTATTGAAATAGGCCATCAATAGGCTAAAATCACATGACTTTAATGCGTTATCAGACAAATACATTTTGTCTTTTATTGTTAAATGTGAGAATATCAAATTAAATCAAAAGACGGGGATGTGGGACGAAACCCTCCTCTTTTATCCGGGCTTGGGACTGGCAAAGTGATCTGAAAAGAGACACTGGCAGAACTACTTATTGTTTTTGTTTACATCACACTGAAGAAACATTTACATCTAGCTCTGAAAGCCAGGGTGGGATCAGCGACAGCTTTGGCTTTGAGCATGCGCTATTCATTTGTAGTCCGGAAGCGGAGTGGTGTGGATCTCCTGCTCCTGCAGATACAGTACTGTGAGAGTAGTGAGTGCTTTGGGAGTGGGGGAGGGGCTCACGGAAAAAAAAACACTGCTCTTCTATGACAGTAATTGCAGAACGATATGCGCTTTAACGTCCGAATCTGCAAAAGTCTCCAACGACACCAGAAAAAGTCGCTAGAGGGGTCTGAGAAGTCGCTAAATAGAGCGACTAAGTTGGCAACAATTCGATTTGTTTGATTTGCTGCCCAAACGCGATAACTTGTCGCACTTTCAAAATAAAAGTTAAAGTTCTGTTGGGTCACGGTCCTCTCATCACAGCCGGTTCCTAAGTCAATGCTCCAGACACTAAAAGGTTACTGCTGCTATCGACAAAAGTAAAACGTGGCTTTGTGCATCCAGGCGTTTGGTATCTGTGTTATAAATGTACGTCCAGAGGATAGGCGGTATCTCTTTTGAATATGATTTGAATATCATTTTTTACTGGCTTTCCCGTTCGTGCGACGTAATGTAAACCTGAGGAAATGGGCTAAGGCAGGTCAGTGCACAGTAGTCATAAACGGGTGGAAACGTCAAGATGTCAAGTAAAGGTAAGTATTGTTTTATGTAAAATCCAACCCAGATCGGCATGTGGGTCTTCAAAAGAGAGGAAAACGTGGCGCTGAAATGTAAATACGCGTTGCTTAGATTGAGTTGAGAAATGAATGAGTTAGGGAAACTGCATTCTCGGTTTCAGCACTTCTGAAGACTGTTGCATTGCATGTTTACGATTGATTTTAATTTCGGGTTGATAAAGAATTTTGAACTATTCTGGTGTTATTTTGTTCCCTGTCTTGTCATTGTTTGTCATTCCCTGGTTGTTTTTTCTCGAGTTGTTATCTAAAGATCTCTAGAGATTTCACATACATAAGAATGACTTGCATTTAATGACGGCTCCTAGAAATCACTGCATTAAGGTTTAATTAATACTACACACACAAACCCAGTATACAGTCTTCTGTAATCAGTATACATGTTTATAAAATGTTAATGGTCTCGCTTATCATTTTTCTGCTCCTCGTATCTAATTCCCATTAAGACACCGTGTTTGTTTGTTGTTGCCCTTTACATCAAGAGCTTTTTGTCATTCCTGTTCTTCTGGTTTCTCGTGATATTGCTCCATCAGGTCTGTAAAGCACTCTTACAGCATCTTATTATTGTCCACTAATATTTTTGAAGGTGAGATCACCTACAGTGAACTTAAAACTCTTATTGAGGAGGGAAAAGATCTTCTGCTTGTTGATGTTCGCACTAAAGATGAAGTGGACCGTGGCCGCATCCCAGGATCCATCCATATTCCAGGTAACTTCCACGGTCAAAACCTTTCTAAACCTTGATGACACTGCTCTGCATGTATTCTGTTACAATACACAAAAGTACCATAATTAGGATACATATTGGAACATCCAAAAGGCAGAGAGTGCGACTGTATCAGCAAACGTGCACCTCATGTGTCCTTTACAGATGTAAAATATTAATGCAAAACTAATTTCTGCACCTGGTGTGTAAAATTTCACTTGACCACTGGGTGAGTTTACATGGTCAATGAACCAGATGCATTCTAATGATTTAGGGACTCAATACAATTATGTGGGGAAGTCGTGAAGCTTCCAGTAACCCAAATACTGTTTGAAGAGTGTGCGTAGAATTAGTGAACTACATAACCACTCTTTTTAGCCAGGGTCATGGTAAGGGCTGGCCCCAATCCCAGATTTCATTGGGCACATTTGTAAGCATGCCCTGCATGAGACTTACAGGATCATTGTTGATCCTCTAAAGGATGATCTCCCTACCAGCCTCTCTCAAGTTTTCCCAACCTGGCTGACATGCACTGTCAGGACTCAAACCCAGGTCTCTGCAGTGGTGGGTTAGCAAATTAGACCACTGCACCTGTGCACCTAAAATACATCCAGAAAGTCTCCAGGCTCTTTCACATTTTCACAATTTATTATGTTGTTACCTAAAAAAATCTCCACCATTTTGCACTCGCTACCCTGTAATGACAAAGTGAAAACAGAATTTTAGAAATTTAGCTAATGTATTGAAAAGAAAAAGATAAAATTTTTTTGTTGACATAAGTATTCAAACCCTTTACTCTGTGATTAGTTGACACACCTTTAACAGTGATTACACTCTCCAGTCTTGGGTATGATGCCTCAAGGTTTGCACAAAGAGATTTAGACATTTTCTGCCATTCTTCTCTGAAAATCTTGTCAAGGTCTGTCAGGTTGGAGGGAGCTGCCGGTGGACCGACATTTACAGATCTCTCCAGAAATGTTTGCCACAAAAGGGCATTCACAGAGTTGTCCCTAAGCCTTAGGGTCAATGTCTTGTTAGAAGGTAAACCTTCTGGATCAGACTTTTATTGAGATTATCTCTGTACTTGGCTTTATTCATAGTTCCTACAATCCTTACCAGTCTTCATGTCCCAGCTCAAAATTACCACCACAACATGACGTTAAAACCACCATGCTTCACTGTAGGGATGGTATTGGTCAGGTTCTGTCAGACATTATGCTTAAAATGAGGACAAAATGTTCGGTCTTGGTTTCATCAGACCAGATAATCTTGTTGTTTTACAGTCTAAGAGTCATTTAGCTTCAGACAGGAAGAGCCATTTTATTTCTGTCTGGCCACTAAGCCTATGGAAGTTTCTCCCATTGGCACACAGGATTTTTGGAGCAGCCAGCTGCAGGATCGAGTCTTCATCAATTTAAGAATTGTGGAGGCCATTGTGTCGCGAGAACTTTCAGTTCGGCAGGTTTTTTATAACCTTCTCTAGATCTGTGCCTCTGTCGTGGTTTGTGCATTGTTGTGTTGTATTTGCATTGTTGTGAGATGTAAGACCTTATAATGCTCACAAAAATAATATAATAATGTAATAATAGTATGGAATAAAATATCCACTCATTTTTGTGAGCAGCGTAGACAGGTGTGTGTCTCACAATATCATGTCCAGTCAATAATACTGCATTTCAAGTGTCATAGCATATGAAACTTTTCCTCTTCAATAAATTTTTCCTCTTCAATACATTTGCAAACATTTCTATTATTATTATTTCTATTATTATGTTTTCACCCATTGTATGTGTGTGTATATATATATATATATATATATATATATATATATATATATCTCTGATTTGTCTTTATAGA
>JAUZST010074952.1:0-21293 GCA_034779995.1 Parotocinclus haroldoi
GTTAAACTGGGCGTGGCTTCTTCTGCGCGACGCCGCGTATTTGAATCAGAAAAAGCGCGCACAAGTACGCGCGCTCCCGCGAAGATATGGTCACGGGGTCCGGCGAAGTCCAATCGGCGACGGACGAGGTAAAGAGTGGCGCGTTCTCGTGGAGGCTGGAGGACAGGCAGTATTGAGAGAGCGCATCTTGTGTAAAATATATTCAAATCTCTCTGCAAAATGTCTGAAGATAAGCCCAAGGTGAGCGTCTGATTTGTATTTTTTACTACGCATCGATGATGTAGTTCTGTGTAGACCTAAACGATAGGTTTAGTAGATTTTGCGCAGCATGGCTGATCTCAGATTGCGCATTTGTGCGGGAGAAATGGAGCCAGCGTGCAATCATTGTATATTTCCACGTTAATCCTGTATATATGCGGGAAGCACATTATCTTAATTTAAAATAATAACATCCTTGGCTCGTGCGATGCGGTTTAATTTAAAATGGTGCCACTGTTTGCTTCTAGCGCTCGGTTGTATCTACCGAAATGAAATTCGGCGTTTCTTTGCGGGTTTTTTCCTTTGTGAAAGCGAAGTGGCGCTCATCGGCCACGTTACGCCGCTAGCGTAGGAAATGCCGCAAACACAAGGGCGCCATCGCTTTTGAGAAACTGTCTAATATAGTCAAAAACCAGTATTATCCAATAAACTACGTTATTTTAAACCAAGGACCGTAGATTTTATTAGGGGACATGCTTTTATTTTATATAATCGAAAGCATCCATTGCGGGCCGGCCTTTATATGAGCGCGATCTCTTCATGTTACCGGCTGGAAAAATGGCGCATTGTAATTTACAGTATACTCTTATATGAGAATTATATATTGATATGTTCATGTGTTAAGTGTATTTAACATAGTTTAGACTTATTTTTAAAAACAATAAAAGTCGAATCGGTTTAAGACTGGCATTTAAGTAGCTCAGTGTTAGCCGATAGCATGCGGCGTAACTTGCGCTGAAAACTGTATGCACGTAAAACGGCGCAGTTTAAACTTTACGCGATGTTAAAGGTGGGCGATATGACCAAATATATCGCCATACTGATATTTGCATAGTACAAGATGTATACCACCATTTTTGTACATGATCACTCATTCGCCAGCATTTATTAAAGTAGGCTCTATCCAAACAAAACATTGAGGTATTCGAAGAGTTAGCAAATTTTATTTATATATATATGTATGTATGTATGTATGTGTGTGTGTGTGTGTGTGTGTGTGTGTGTGTGTGTGTGTGTGTATGTATGTATGTATGTGTGTATATATATAAATAAATAAATAAAAATAAACTAGGTCTTAGGACACCATTATATATACCTGTTGTTTTTGCATTGATTATAATAACCAGGTATAGTTATTTTTGTTACTATTTGAGGACAAACAGAAACCCTGCATTTGTAAGCAGTTTTTCAAAAGCTAAAAAAAAGTCATACTGGTTCTGTAGGCTGCAGTGGAAAGTATTTAGTACACTCTTACACTTCAGCATTAGCAGCATATGACAACTTTAACAGGATGCCAAAATGTTAATTTTTGGGGGGTCATTGTTGCTGGAATGGTGGCCTAAGACTTTTGTCTAGTCAGTACTGTATCAAAACTGCAAAGGGACTTAGACTAGTGCTTTCAACCAAAAGCCATTAAGGTTTACGTTCTGATTTTCAGGAGGGAGTGAAGACGGAGAATGACCACATCAACCTGAAAGTGGCTGGACAGGATGGTTCGGTGGTCCAGTTTAAAATTAAGAGGCACACTCCCCTCAGCAAGTTAATGAAAGCATACTGCGAAAGACAGGTGAGCATCATGCCATTGTTCTGATATTAATTACTTTATTGATTTGTATTGCGAATGCTAACTTCACCTGTTGCTGTTTTTCAGGGATTGTCAATAAGACAGATAAGGTTTAGGTTTGACGGACAGCCGATAAACGAGACGGACACACCGGCACAGGTTCATTGCTTCCTATCAACCGATTTTTCTCTTTTCTGGTTTTGTTGTATTATGAGAGTAATAACAGTCCTGTCCAAAGCATACCAACTTATAATGGATGAATGAACATGATAAATAAAAATACATTTTTATCATGTTTGTTTAAATGAGATCTGGCTTCACAGTATTTAAATAAAGCACTTTCTTGCATATGTGCACTAGCCTTTTAGGAAAACTGTTTACTAAACGGGTATACAAGGCTCAGACTGCAATTAATATTTAGTTACTCAAAAATAAAAAAGTTCTTGCTTAGTTATTGTTTTGTGCATTGTGCGTTCTAATATTCACAGTGCTGAAACCCTTTTTAAGCATCATTCAAACTAAAAGCAAAATGATTTGCATTGCAGTTGGTCACATGTTTGGCCAGCTTCACCAGCTTGACTGGTTATAACTTGTAGGTGGTATTGTTAAACATGTTGTCTTTTCTCCTTGGCAGTTGGAGATGGAAGACGAGGACACTATTGACGTATTTCAACAACAAACAGGCGGCCATCACTAAACTCGGCACAGCGGGATCCCCTCAGCTGTTTTATTTGACTTGTTCTCCAAATGTTTAACTGTGCTGTTTATTTACTCCTTTTGTCATATACGTTTGGATGTCCTCCCTGGTTTTCATAGGGTGGACTCTTTCTCCCAAACCATAATATTTAAGGGTGCGAGGTGGCATACGTAGCTAAATGGCTAGCCCGGGATGGCTGTCCTGAGGTTCAAAATGGCCGTAAGAACTACATCATGTCTGTATATTAGCCTGAAAGGAAGTCTCAAATCCTGTCCAGCCATTCTCTCGAGGTTGATAGCAAAATGGTCCATTTTCATATTGTCATTGTGTTTTGCCAAAATGAGGACACATGGCTTGCTTGCTTTCTTTTTCTTGTGCAGCTTTAATTCTATTTTTAATCCATGTTCTGTTTTTCTTTTCTGGAAAGGTGATCTTCCGGCCCCTTATTTAGCCTAACAGCGAAGCTTCTGGGCCAAACCCCAAATATGTCTTATTAGCCAATGAAACACAATGCAGGCTTTTATTCTAAATGAGTTCTTTGGTCATCAAGGGGACAGAAATTGACTGCCAACCTGTTTCCTTTTTTTTAAAGTCTACGAATCGAAGGAAATCCACTTGCTCTGTGGTGGTGTAGCTCGTCTTGAAGAGGAAGAGTCTTATCCCCTTTCCTATAGCTTTTTCCTCACTTCATGCTGTACAGTCCACACATCTGGTGTTCATAAGGGTCAGGCTGAATCGGCGTCCAAGTCTCATCTTTCTGTACTGATTTGTACATTATTTGTTGTCCTTTACTACTGTATACAATAAATATAGTTTGGTACTCAGATTATTTGCCATGCTCTGTTCAATATCTCTAAATGTAATGGTTGCTTAATACTGATCTGTATGCACCAGTGAATGTGACTTCATGTACAGTCGTTGAGGCATATAACATGGGCATATGAGTCTTCACTAACTGTGATTCAAAAATGTTTATTTTACATACAGTTAATGAACTGTACATACAAACAAGTCTTAGGATTTTCAATACATCAATGTAAAAAGCAAGCGTATAAATAAAATGTAGAGGCACTTAATTTCTCCAGCTTTCTTTGCATAGACCTGATTCTTTTAAGTTACAGTAACAGAGAACTTAACAACACTGATGTAAAAAATTTACTTTTAAGTGCAAAATCTGGAGACTTAAATTCTCCAGCTTGGTAACCAAGTCTGTTGTACCAGAACCAGTATTAATAAGGCTACTAGCTAAATGTTTGCAAGATCTCATTTGTAGTTCTAACAAGGGTTCTGTTGTCAAGTTCATTTAACACTGTTTGCTAGAAATTAACAACCACGACGACAGACCGTTTTCTTCTTAGACGCCCTCGTAAAACACTAAAATGGCTACAGGGTGGGAGAGTCTTGCTATAGAGGGCATTTCCTGTGGAGTGTTTGTTTTCCTTTCAATAAACTTGGTTCTCCTTAACACAGCTTCCCTTTAGTTTGGATCAATATACACAAGCACCAAAAAAGCATGTAATGTAGCCTTATATGATTTCCTTCATTAAGTCTTGACCACAAGTACCATAGGAGTTCTTGGAGTGCTTGTGCCATTCACATTCTTGATATTTTTGAGATGTTTTTTATGTTGACTGGCATGGCAGAACGTAGTAATGACACGCCTTACTAATATACAATTATTTACACACGTTCAGCATCTCTCATCAGCTCCAGTCAAAGCCTATATGGACATCTCATCTCAGCTGAGATTAACCAAGCACAAACCAAGAGAGCTTCAGTTCCTGAAGACATGTATACAGATAGGGTGCCCTTGAGAAAGGCAGTCGACCTGAGTAAATACTGCTTCAGTATAGCTTCGTTGAATACATGATTGTGCATTTGTGAAAAAAACAGCTTTCTTGGACTCTATGGAATCATTACAACTCGGATTCAAGTACCCTTTATACTGAAGCACTGGCGTGTGTTTCTAAAGCTTTTCTTTCTGTCTGACCAGCAATTAGGGACGCCACTTGGTGAGGCTGATACCTGGAATCCACCACCAGGGAACGCCAGCGGGCCATATACGAAAACCAGTATTGGCGCGCTTCTTTACGCCAACCCAGCTTCTCTGCACATGCGGTAGAACTGGCCTCTCTGTGCAAGAAGGTTAGCAGGTGAGTCCATCTCCCTTATGTGACCTTTGTCCATCACTATCACCCTACAAAACACAAATGGCGTGTGTTTTAGACCAACAAGTTTAGTAAGACATACTTTAAAAAAATGTGCTCACATTGAAAATACTGTTTAATCTATGCCACGACCTCACTGTCCTGTTTCTGACACTGGTTTTGAGAGTTTTGGGAATGCTGGTCAGGGCATGAAAGACTGGTCAGCTTTAGGAGTGATCTTTTACTCGTCAAACAGCTTGAGAAAAAGTCAAGTGTTGTATGGGAAACAGTCGTGCAATTCTTTAACCAAAGCTCGTCTGCACAGTGTGCTCCCAAAAGTGTTTAGACCTTACATTCCCAGATGAGGTGAAGGTCACCATGGCACGGACCTTTTAGATCACTTTAGATAGGCCACTGCTCGTTCTGCCCGACGTCTTTTAGCAGCAAACAACACAACCATAAAGAGATGGCAAATGGTTGCAAATATAACTCTACTTAAAGTTAAAAAACCAATGAAATCCCACCATCTTGCTCATTTCTCTGCAGCGCGTTGATACGTCATTTAAAGTTGTTTTTTTTTATGTAACGGCGGTGGTATTTCCATTATACAAGAATTTAAAAAAAGAAAATGACTTTGTAATTCACTTTACGTTCATTATGCATGATGTATATTAATGAATGTAAAATATGACATTAAACTATTCAAAATAAAATGTGTTCATTTATAGGATCATGACTTTTCCCCTAGTGCAAAATTTTATTTAGCTATGTACAGAAAAGATTGTTCGTTGTATTTGGATAGATTGTTGACAAACGATAGAAAAAAAGTTCTGTTATAATTATTGTTACCTCAGGCAGATGCATTGGACTTGAACAACAATTTCTGCATCCACCTTACCCCGCATGTTTATGGTCTCGAGTCTGATCTTGAAACCGAGCCTCTACTACAACACTAATATCTAAACAGTTACGTCAAGTTATACCAGTCAAGGCATTTTAGAGAAGAGAGAACTGCTTTCTCTTGACCATGTCTACATACCTAAATGCAGGTAAAGTTTCTGCCAAGGGATTGGCTGATTAGATATTTGTATTAACAAGCAGTTGACCAAGTGTATTTAAAGTGGTCAGTGAGTGCACACTGGTCTACTTACTTGGTGTAATCCATAATGGTGTTTAGTCTGTGTGCAATAGTGAGCACTGTGCAATCTTCAAACTGGCTGCGGATGGTAGACTGGATCAGCGTGTCCGTTTCCAGGTCCACTGCTGCTGTGGCTTCATCCAAAACCAGGATCTTAGTTTTCCGCAGCAGGGCCCTCGCCAGGCAGACTAGCTGCCTTTGCCCGAGACTGGAAGACAGATGAGAACGTGTCAAGATCAGATCCACCAGTTATGACATTCACTAATGAAGCACTGAACCAGTAATTATCCTTTTTTAAAGCATAACCACACTTTTTTGCTGGTTAGGGTTATGGGGCCTACAAAGATAACAAAAGACACAGGTGTAAAAATCTAGAGCGGACTAGCTGGACTGCTGCTCTACCTGAGCACCTAGACACAATATGGCAACAAGAACATGAATCTGTGTATGTAGATTTAAAAGGGTTCGAACGGCCATGTATTCACAATTATATTTTAAAAATATAAAAAAGTATTTTCTTGTGATCTTGAGTTATGTCACATAAATGATTTTTAGAGATCATGTAATTAACAAATCATGTCATTAACAAATGCTTATTTAGTTCTTCCATATGATTCTCCCAGGTGTGCTTGTCAATCCTGTGTTTGCCAAGTATTAAACAATGGCAAACAAGACACCGGTTAATGTGTCCACATTGTGGCATCAGAATAGAATTAGAAGAAAAAACTTGGGCATGTGCTAAAAGTAAGCAACAGTTACCAGCAGCTGTATGTGGTTTTAGCCATTCCTGGCTTAGATGATACAGCTGGAGTCAATGTGAAACTAAAAGAACTGGCAGTTACGTTCAGCGAAAGAAAACAGTAGGATTTTACTTGAGCTAAGCAGTGCGCTCTCACCACAACAAACGATGTACACCACTGTTTTGAGAACAGGGAGAAACTGTTTGAATGGTAGGCCTGTGCCTGTGGAACCATGAGTTTTAAAGATTTGTTGACTTAATTTCAAGACGCTTTGCATGTGTTATGGCTGCTGCGGGCAGAGTTACCCCAAAGCATCGCAGTACAAGATCATTGTTAAATAAAGTGAGAATTACACCATTCCTGTCCCAGTTATTATTTATGTATTCATTTTACAGTGCTTTGGGAAACACAGTTTGGAAAATGTGCATAGCATGTGCTACAAGATTTTACTGCAGTTCACTAGCAACCTTAAAAATTTATGTTCTCTCGACATGTAATTCCATTATGAGATCACATCTGGAAGAGCCACGAGGCCACATCCCTGAGAAGAAGCAGGCTGAAATGTTTAACCATGTTTATTTAATAAAGAAGCGTCATAGTTATATTCATACCTGAGGTTTTCTCCTCCTTCTGAGCACTCATAATTAAGTTTGTCAGGCAGTCCAGAGACAAAATGCTTGAGATGAGCCAGCTCTAAGGCGTTCCACACTTCTTCGTCAGAGTAGGCATCAAAAGGATCCAGATTCATTCGCAAGGAACCAGAAAACAACACTGGATCCTGTGGGAAATGAAAAAAAAACAGAATAGTATTAAAGGAGAATTTCAGTTTAAGTTTATCTGAGTAAGGTTTTTTTTCACTACCCACCTCTGCCTTTTTTATAATAGCAATCAAATGTACTGGGTGCATGTTACAAGATAGTCATTTTTACCTGTGGAATGATGGTAATTCGTGACCTTAGATCATGGAGACCAAGCTTAGAAATGTTGATCCCATCTATATAAATTTCTCCTTTGGCTGCCTCCAAGATGCGGAAAATTCCCAGAGCCAGAGATGACTTTCCCGCACCAGTCCTTCCCACAATACCGATCTGAAAGCAATGAAAAAATGTATCTTTATATCAATATATTGTTAATTGAAAACAAATCTTCACAGCAAAATGGGAAGAGTAACAAGATCATATTTTTTAACCTTTTCTCTTTCTTGAATGCGGAGTGTAATGCCTTTCAGTGCTAACTCAAGACCTTTGCGGTACTGCAGACCATAGTCCTGGAATTCAATATTGCCTGTTTGGGGCCACACAGCAGGCAGTGAGATGTCTTCTGAAGTCCACGAAGCCTACAACAAATCATCGTAGTGATCCGAGATGTGTGACAAACTAATGAACATTTGAATCATTTACATTACATTTCTATTTCCAGCATTTAGCAGACGCCCTTATCCAGAGCGACTTACAACTGATAGTCTTACAGTCCGAGCAATTGTGGGTTAAGAGTCTTGCTCAAGGACCCAACTGTGGCAGCTTGGCAGATGTGGGATTGGAACCCTGGACCTTCTGGTCCAGAGTCCAGTACCTTAACCGCTAGGCTACCACAGTCTCAGTCACAGAATCAATTAGGATTAAGTATGCTCCCAAAATACATTAAATGCCTGCCCCATGCATCCAATTGCAAACAGGACTGATCTACAACGCGATCCAGGAATACAAAGGTATAGTTACAAAGATCAACACTGTCTTTTAAACCAATCTCTACCAATGGTGGCAATAGTTTCAAACCAACTGCATTTACAAAAGGAATCTGCCCCTAGATTAGCACTATTATACATAATTGCGTAATACCCCACTGTGGAATCTGTGTTTACCTCTTTGGGTGTTTCTGCATATTCTTTCACTCTCTCGACTGACACAATATTGTTCTCCACATCAGTCCATGACCGCACAATCCAGCTAAGTATGCCTGTTACCTGAAATTCAAACACTTAAAGATCAGAGGTTTACATACACACCAGCCATTAGGAATATGTTTAAGCATGGGCTCATGCAGGTATTTTGAGTGGTTTAATCTTTTGTTTCCTATACAGATGCTTAACCACAAATGAAGACATACAATCATGTGGTATTTAGCAAAACAGCAGGATTTTATTTGAGATTAAGGAGCCTAACAGACATATCCTTGCAAAATGAATAAGCAGATAAGCAGGATTATGGTGGAATTTTGAAAAATGGTTATTACTCTCACCTGGAGAGAATGAGACACAGCAAGGCCAACAATCCCAGGGCTCAGAGTGTCTTTGCCCATCACTGAGAGAATTGCAGCAGCGAGGACAACACCATTGCCTAAGAACTCCAGATTCACTGCCAACCATCTGCAAAGAATGAGATTTTTAGAAATTAAGAATTGTTGCCTTCACAGTATATGAAAAGTTTTCTTTTTCAGGCCTGGTCAACTGTTCTTGCATGGAATGCTTATTAAACCATTTTAAAGTCAACATGAAGTGGTATTAGTGAGACTGATGTTAAGTAGCATGCTGGGTTGGGGTTTTCATTAACTCAAGTATTGAGTTACTGACAAGTAAGGCTGGAAGACCAAGGAGGTCAGCAAGTCATAGGAAGGAAATGTGTGTTGTACAGTGTAATACAGATTTTACCCCTATTTTATTGGGATTAGCTAAAGTAACTGAGTGTGTTTATGTGCAATTAATAATCTGGCTATAGTCAGATTTCAGCAGTTATCTGATTATGCAAGTGGTCATGTATACAGCATACTCAGATCTAGAAGTCAGACTAGGATATCTGATAAAGAAAGCTGGATTTTATCTCACCATTTTGGATTTTACTGGATTTTACACCAGTTACTCGATTTCAATTAATTTTGAAATGTAGTCAATAAAATCAAGAATTTAATTATTTAATGTTAAAGCTTAAAGCTGATATCACATATATATGTGAGGTTACTGGCTGGTTGAAAATTATAAATCACGTGAATCTAGAGGTTTCCCATTATCTGATTAGTATTAGCTGAAGTGCATGTACACTGTTGCTGATTACTGAAATAATTTTATTTTCTGCACTTTACAGATTATTAAGTGCATGTAAATGTGGTAGCCCGATTGAAGCCAACTAAAATCTAAAATCTGAAAGCTAAACTCCAATAGCCCCGTTTCCATATTGAATTAACAGATACAGAATTTTGCAGATGCCCTGAAGCAAAGTGACTAACAATTTATTTGAAAGTTGGAGAACTTGTTTGGGTGCATAACAGTCACTAACTGACAAGGCCAGGATTGAGCTCTCAGTCTTCTACCAGAAGTCCAGAACTGTTCTTGCTGAACCATCCCTGTGACCAGTGTTTTGCATGATCACGAAACCTTCGAGCTTAAACGTGTCTCACCTGGTGGCAACAAATCGTGGAAAATAGGCAGTCTGGTTGTGATCCACCCTCTGATTGGCCTGTAAAATGAAGCGTGGCTGCTCACTGAAGGCCCGAATCACACTGGCGCCCTGCACTGTCTCATTAAAGTGCGTGTAGATAGGAGAGCGGCTCACTGATTCCAAACGCCTTAGTTGACAAGATGTGGCTACGTAGAAGCTCTACGGGTAGTGAGAAAAATAGTGATACAAGGTTAAATCACAAAACATTCCTCTCAGACTATTTTCAGCATTGCTCATAGATTGTGAATCATCAGTATCAGCAGCATGAAAAAAAGAACTAAACTAAACTTCAGTGCTGAGAACGACAACTGCTGTTTGTAATCTAGCGTCTGATTGAGTGTTTACCTGCACAAAGGCATAGAGTAGTGCCAGCGGGAGGATAATGACAGCAGCAAACGGTGTGGCCAGCAAGACTATGATGCACACTTCCATCAGCTTGAAGACATAACCCAACATCATCTTTAGGCCGTCGGGAATCATGCAGTCGATGGCGTCTATCTCCTTAGCAAAGCGATTCAGAAGGTTGCCGCTGGGCGTGGACTCAAAAAAGGACATAGGAGAGTGGAGCACGTTCTTCAGGAGGTCTAGGTGCAACTGGCGAGACGCAATAATGCCTCCGATTGAAATGGCCACTGTGGTACCAAAAATGGCTATGCCTACAAGGTACAGTGTGATTAGAAAAACAAAAAAGGAAAGGTATGCAATGAGTTCAGTATGACAGATCAGCTGATTTGCACTTACCTTGAGCAAACCCAAGAGCTCCATATACTCCCAGCTTCATGTCAGCATTGAGCTGCATGCCGTCAACAATAGGCTCATCGGCCCACATGCTGAGCCAGTAGTTATATGACAGAGAAGCACCTTGCTGGAAGGCATACAGGAAGACGATGGGCACAATCAGAGCCAAGCCAATGGTGCGGAAGTATTCAACGTACATCTCCAGTTTTACCTACATGGGAGGACAGAGACAGATATAGTGATCAGTAGTACATAATCAGAATAAAAACACAAAGCACATGTCATAATAGTAATATGCACCCTTTAAACAAACTCACCCTGCCTATCCGAGCTTTGTCTGCCTCTGTAAGTTTCCCTAGATCTTCAGGAATTGGCTCCTGCTCAACATCAGGGTCTACGCTCTGAATAGTGACACTGTTTGTGTCACCCCTGAGAGAAAAGCAAAGTAGAAAAGAGACTGTGAAGACAGGTGGTCCTATAATGAACAACCAGTGCCAGTGTATGTCCATGTCTAGTTATTCTAGTTTCTACGGACTAGTTAGGTCTTACCCAGACATCAGTTACCATTATATTAACACCACAGTGTTGCTCAAATTGCCCATGATTACAATTTGCCAGGTATCTGCAATTTGACAGTGAAATTAACACTGCTACCAACTTAGCGTAATGTTGTCCTGGATTCCCTGCCACTAATGCTAATTAGATTTGAGCGATCCACTTTTGTCTAATCTTATCTTTTTAATGGCACTTAATCAGTCTTTCCCAAAAGACACCAGGATATCTTGAAATATACTCACCCAATAAGCTGCTCCTGTGAGAGATCCCTGGAGAATGGCATGAAATCTGTCATACTGAGTCTTGAGCTAGACTTTCTGGAGCCTGCAACAACAGCAAAAGTTTTTCAAGTACAGATAAGAGCAGTTTAATAACCATCCAAATACCAAGTCCATTCACTTTAATGATCATGCTCTTAATAATTATAACTAATTAAACTAGGTAATAAGGGATGTTACACCGTTATACAGTTATGTGTATGAGTATGTGGGTGTGTGTGCCCTATGATGGAATGGTTACCTGTATAGGGTTGTTCCAACCTTGACCAAGTATTAAGCGGTTAAGAAATGAATGAATGAACGTTTTGGAAATGTGTGTTTCTACATGTGAAGTCATTCTTATGTTCCAGCAAGGTGTGATTATTTATGTTATAGTCCATATTTATATTTTAGTTCTACAGTTTATGTGATTGTTAATGTGTGCTTGTTCTGTATATTGTCATATATTTTAACAGTATGACAGTGGATTTGATGACTCAAGGGCAATAAGTGCAAATCAGTATCAGAATAAATGCATCAGTAACTGATGAACCACAGTGATGTGTGGTATGAAGAACAGTTTAGGCTTTGTAATATGCTACAACTTCTCTGCAGGGAACTGGATTCAAATCTCAATTCTGCCAAGCTGAACTTTTGAGTCCACAGTTAATTGGAATTTAAAGCATTCAGTTATAAGTCACTCTGGATAAGAGAGTCTGCTAAATGTCCAGCTGCATAGGGCATAAAGCAGGAACTACACTTAACAGGGCACCAATCCACTGCAGCGTGTGCACACACACGCACACACACACTAAGACCACATTAGGTTAATCAATTCTTTGGACTGTGGGAGGAGACCAGAACACCTAGAGTAAAAACACACAGACGGGGAGGGAGACAATGGGATTAAACTTCTGATCTTCTCCCTGTGAGGCAACAGTGCTACCCACCAAAGCACAGTGCCAGGGTTAAAACAAGGAAAACAAAAACTTTTCTGTATTGTGTTTGTGTTTTGTGTAAGAACATAATTAAAATCAGGGTGGAAAGTTTTCCTGATTTACCTCTCTGTGTGGTGCTCTCCTTTCTCTCCGAGCCGGCAAAAGTACGGATGAAGTCAGCAAACGCTTCATTGCGGTTCAGCAACTCCTGATAGGATCCACTTTCTGTGATCTCGCCCTCCACAAGCACTAGGATCAGATCAGCCTGAGGCAGGAAGCTCGTCCCGTGAGTCACGAGTATACGAGTCTGCCAGAAACAGAACAATATAAACCTTCATGTACTGCCTGCCAAGGTTCAAGGGTGATATTTAGAAGTATGCTTCAGCACTTTTACATCCACAGTTTATGCATGATACGCCAAATGCAGTGTCTGTGAAAAGCTTGGATTTACATTTGCTAACATATATTTGTGAAATTCATTGATGCAAACAGTGCTGAGGTGGAATGAGGTGGAAAATTCCTTTAAGTACAGTTATGTAATAGGAACAAAGTGCTCTCAATGCTCTAGTTACCTTGTCTCTAAGCACACCCTTGGGCCCGACTACTTTGTCGAAGATGTGCTGACCCACATGGGCATCCACAGCAGACAGTGGATCATCCAACAAGTAGATATCTGCTTTCCTGTAGACGGAGCGTGCCAGGCTGACCCTCTGCTTCTGCCCTCCAGACAGGTTCAAACCCTGGGGAATATTTATTATATAATCTATGTCTAAATCTCTCTTGTAAACCTCAATATTTCACCATAGTTCTATAAAGGGAAAAAAGGTGTATATTAAATTGTACCAACAGAGTGGAACAGCCTTCCATATGGGACTTACAAATGTTCTATTTTCAGATGCAGATAAACAGATTTATGTACTTTGGCTTTTAACCCTTAAGTAAATGTTTTTTTATTCATTGTTTTAGTATTATATCATGATTATCACAAATTGTAATAATTTTCGAGTAAACACTTATTCGTTGCAATGAGTTGTATAATTTTAAATAATGGCATAATAAAAGTAAGAACTTTATTTTTACCTTTTCACCAATCTCAGTGGCATCCCCTGCTGGCAGGATATCAAGATCGGGCAGCAGGGCGCATGCCTCCAGGACACGCTGATACCAGTTTTTCTTTTTCTCTCTTCCAAACAGGATGTTGTCCTGCAGTGTGGCATTCTGGATCCATGCCTGCTGGGGTACATACGCCACTGAACCCTGCAAAACCAGACAGACAGATGTTAAACATTGCCACCTCAAGCCTACACAGTAATGATCCCTAATCCTAGAACACATAATCACTCGTAAAACCTTACCCTGACAGAAACACTCCCACTTCTCTTCTCTGTTTCTCCCAGCATTGCAGAGAGTATTGAGGATTTCCCACTGCCAACATGGCCAACCACTGCCACCAAGGAACCACGAGGAACCCTCACATTGAGCCTAGAAAAACCACAAATGATTTACATGTCTATTATAAAATTCTTCGTCTAGTCACAATCATTATCCTCTAACTGCAACCCCAAATCAGAAAAAGTTGGGACTGCATGGAAAAGTAAAAAGCAAACAAACAAAGAACGCAGTGTTTCTTACATTTACTTTATATTATGAACAACTGTTTTGCACGAGCAACTTTTCATTTAATATGTTAATGTACAACCATTCCTACATTTCAACAAGTTTTTAGACAGGGGCAATGATCTAATCACATACAGATAATGTCAGCAGGTGATTGCAATTGTGATCTGGAACAAGAACCAGAATGCACAAATGTTTTGAGAAGCAAGGATGGGCAGAGGATCTATAGTTTGTCGACAAATGTGTGAAAATCATAAAAATATTTAAAACCAATGTTATTCACCTCATAATTGGATTTACATATTTCATCCCTAACCCATTTGGATTTTACTTTTGTATTATCTTGTTTAAAAAATTGCATTGGCGTTCCTTGGAAAATATGTCACCTTGAAGGCAGTTTATGTTGCTATAAGATCTCAGTTTACTTTTCTGCATTAATGCTGTCAACACAGAAGTGTAAATTAGATTTGCCAAGGTCACTGATACAGCCCCATACCATCACGGACCCTTTTCTTTAGTCCAGAACACACAGAATCCTGGTAAAGTTTTAAGTGGCATTTGTGAATGTAACTTTGTATTATTGTGCTTGAAAAGTTTGATATAGTAACCCCTTGCCAATGTGCATATATCAACTATTTATGAAAGATGGTTCCTGATGCAGTGTCATCTGAGAGATTGGAGACTATGGGTGTTCAGTTTAGGCTTGTGACCTTGCCCTTTATGCATTGAAGTTGCTCACCTAATGACATTATGCACTGAGAAAAATGGAAATCCCTTATAGATCATCTTCCAACATTTTCTCCTCAAAGGCTCAGATTTTCATGGATACTGCTTTTGTACCAAATAAGAACTGCAATCTGTTGACATCACCTGTTTGAAATCATATCATTATTTAGTTGGGTTTTGTTTGCTTTTAATCTTGATTTAAAATGAGTTTCCTGCTTTTTTACACAGGATATGTTTATTAACAAATGCTGTGAAGTTGAGCAGAAAAAAATGAAATATATTGGGTCCATACTGTATGCAATAAAATAAAACCACAGGGTTTTTTTTTGCTTGTTTTGTTTTCCCCCCACATACCATCCCAACTCTTTTTGAGTTGAGGTTGTATATTACTAATTTGTTGTACCTTTTCAGACAAGGCGGGCCATCTTTAGACCAACTAAATGTCCCATTGTCAATCACCACGCTGTCTTCATCTAAGCAAGAAAAGAAAGGGAAAAATTAATTAAGTAATCTTTAGAATATGCTGTCTGGTGTTTACATGGTAACTGGTCTACACACCTATGCAAAACGTGAACACTATTCTAAAGTATGAGAATGATTAAAGCGAGAGTGGAGGACTGTCTGTGAATGTAACCTTCCTCCGGGGCAGCCTGAAATCAAAGACTCCCCATAATTATGCATGGTCTAATTAGCTTCATCTTCACAATAGCAGTTTTCACAAGCTGTTTGTGACTGCGCTGAGAGATGGAGGCCCATAAATTGTTTGTGCCTCATGAAAATAGAAGAGTACACCGAAACCACAGTCTACCCCAACCCGCTGCACTGGCTATTTAATTGCTCTTGCTCTCTTGCACTCTCTCACGTGTGCTCACTCTCATTCCAAAAGGAATAGGAAGTGAAGCAATATTGTCACAAAGCTGTGGAATTCGGCAGCTGTTAACAATTGATCTGCACTTCCATTCAGACTTGGGTTTACCAAAGAAACTTGCAACAGTGTCACGTATGAGGTTATGAGTTATAGTGTGTATTATTAGATTGAATATATTGTTAACTCACCCAATTTTAACGGTCCCCTGGACACACTGTCTGGTTTGAGCTCTTCTTGGCACAAGTATTTTCCCAAACGCTTTAGGGAGACAATTGCCTGCAATAAAAGAGACAGTTCAGACAATACTGTTCAGTTGCGCACACTGCATAAATCTGGTTGGAAAAGGTACTTCTAGATGCAATATAATGTAATCTAGCTTATTGATGAGAATTTCCAAACAGTTTAATTTATTTACTATGCTACAGTCTCCTAAAGGGGTTTATTTAGTGTGTTTAGTAATAGGAATAATAATGTAAAGAAACATAAAAAAGGTAGAAAAAAGTTACACTATATGGCCAACTGCTTGTGGACACCTCCTCTTATGAATTTCCTTCCCTTAATTTTGAAAAAAACAATAAATGAGTGAGTGTCCAAATACTTTGAGCATATAGTGTAAATATCAGAGCCTTGACCATAACTGAGTTGGAATGCCAACAGTGGGCAACAGCTCATTGTCCAACATCAGTGCAACATCAATGTTAATAATCAAATGGAAAGCCTTATTAAAAGACTGAAGGCTGCTGGAGCAGTAATGTTAACTCAATTTATTATAATATCAATGTGTCTAGACAAAATTGTCAGTGTCCACAAACATATATAATATTTGTCTCTTGGAAACACATACCTGCATGGTGGTGCTTATAGCAAATGGAAGCTGACTCAAGGGGGTCTTCAGGATGTTGATTAGAGCCATTGACACAAAAATCTTCTGCGCATCCAACACGTTCTTCTCATCAATGAGCACATATACTCCGAACATGGAAAATGCAATCTGGACAAGAAGGATATTTGGTTATATCATACCCAAGTATGGATGGATGCTATAGCTATTTTCTGTTACACACCAAGAAGGATGAGGAGTTAAAGGAAGCAATTGAGATAGAGTAGAGGATTTGGGATTTCTTCAAAGCCCTAAGCTCTTTCTCTCTGTAGCCCAAAACCTGCTCGAGAAAAGCCTTTTCCCAAGCATAGAACTTTAGGATCTTTATGCCGTTTAGGATTTCATTCATCAGCTTGATTCGGCCGTCCATGAACTTCATCTGGATTTCCTATGAGCAAAAATAAGATATGGACTGGTCAGTAATCTACTGGGCATTACATATCTAGCACAAGGTTGCGGATCACGTATTTTTAGGCTAGGTTTAAAAAGTATATGGTATCAGACATTTTAGATATGATGGAATGTGGCAAATGTGAAGCCTGCTCTGTTTATCCACCAGTTTCAGAACGTGTTGGGTTTGGCTTGACCGCATTCCTCATTCTTTATATATCTCGATTTTTCTACATTTGCAGCTGCCAAGTAGGTCAGCAGTTACACTGTTTTGATCCAGAATACTAGGTCATTTGTATTTCAAATGAAAAGACACAAACAAATCTAGAGTTCCACCCAGCTGCGTGTCGCGTTAAACAGCCTGAGGGCCAAGCATCTGTTGTTTTCCAAAGAAAAATCAAATATTGCCATTTGCTGCACTGTGGCTGTAAGGAGATATATGGACATTAAAGGAGAATTAAAGGAGAAAACCTTGAATTAAAGCCACATATCCACACTGTGTTCAATAGGTTATCTAAAACAGCTGTTGGAGGTTAGGGACTGACCTATAGTCTGTGAGGAATGCATGACTGCTGGACAATGCACACTTACTGGCAACCTTATTAGGTATACTTCCCATGTTCTACACTCGCAGTCCATCAGTTTATAGAAGCAGTTTATAGAAACAATAATAATATTAATAATAATATGATGAATTTCATTTAGTGCCATTCCCAAGTTCAGTGTTGCTCTAGATATAGTTCTGTATTTACAGACTGTAGAGACCATTTGTTTCTTTACATACTTTGTTCAATTCACACTGATCAATAATGGACCACCACAGATCAGGTAATATTTGTGTGGTTGATCATTTCTCAACACTGCAGTGACACTGATGTTTGTTTCAAGGTATGATTGGATCTACAAGGTATGACCTTACAGATAAAAAAAAGTAGGTTATCTATTTTTGGACAGTTTGTTTTAGTCGTTGGTGGTACAACCCTGACGCTCCAGCCCACAGACTACAGTTTGTAATTGTAGAACTACAAATTGCTTCTATATGGTAAGTGCAACAAACAATCTAAATACACAATAACAGTGATGGCCCATATATAAGACTATGACCAGATGGGCCAGTGTTCAAATCCCAGTGCTGCCAAGTTGTAATGAGGAGCAAGCCCTTTAACACTCAGTTGTCTGGATTGTTGTAGCACTGTATCAGTTGTTCACTGCTCTGAAATAAGGGCACTTGTGAAATGCTGGAAATGTATCAGTCTTGGACTTACAGAGCACAGCAATCTTGCATTCCTTTGTTTTAAATAAAGAGATGTGGATTGTCTATGATTGCTTAAAATATTTGGCACGTGCATTGTGGCCTTGTAATGTGAAACTACCTGTTGATTTAACTGATTAAACTGTTCTGCAAAATCTGACCTCATGGACCACAGTCACAGTCAACCAAAAAGTTTTTGCAAGAGGTTTAAACTCCTGTCATGCAAGTTGCAGGCTTGCACTGTACTATCATTGTGAGGTTCTTTTGTGCAGATTACTCATTTAACTTGGACGTTCATGCAGGTGAACTTATTTACCTGTAGTTTACTCCTCTTCTTGGCTATGAATCCGTTTAATGGGAAGATAAGAAAGACTGTGGCAATGCCAGCCAGGGCAGACGGTCCTAGGTGCTGAAATGGGAGAACGCAAACATTTCAGAAAGATTCTTTGCTAAATAGCTTCCAAAAGCAATAACACATTTGATTATGGTAGGCATCTCACCTGCCAGAGAAAGAAGAGACAGAGGGAGATCTCAATGGGAGCAAGCCACACTGCATTGAAGTATACTACAAAATCCATCAGCTTCTGGGTGTCAGCCGAGACGAGATTCACAATCTCTCCAACTGTGCACGTCCTCCTTGCTGCACTGTTTATCACCAGAGACTACACACAGACACACAAACAAAATTTTTGCCTTTTTAGACATTTGGTTACGAGCTCAGGAAGTCTGAACGTGACATATTGACCATATGTTACCATAATTATAACTATATAGGTGGTGTTAATGTTAAATTTGGAGGCAAGGTCTGGCCGGAAATGGCTTGTCTACAAACTGCTACAGCTATTCTTAGTCCTACAATGTAGGTGTGCTTTCACGCCAGTTTAGGTATAAATTTAGGCATGTGTTTACTGTGTCTGACACAAAAAATAGAGTCAGATATAAAGCTAGGACCACATGACAGTAAATGTCAATGGCTAGTGAACAGACCTTCCTGTAGACGAGGCCCATGACAGCGGTCTTGACTCTCATGCCCACAGTAAAGCACGCATACATGTACTGGTGGTTAAACAGGGATTGCATACAGGAGAGGAGAAACATGAGTGTGGCGTAGAAATATCCTTTCCACAGTGGCGCGTTCTCCTCCCTCATAAAGCCCAAGAGCAGACTATGGGGATAGAAAGAGAGAAAGAACACAGCTTTTAGGTTGAAAATGTTTCAAGATGCCTAAGGTTCTCGAATCACAACCATGTATAGATGTTTTCTATTAGTAAACACTTGGCAGCTTTGTGGCCACCATGGCACAGCTTTGTCACTTTTAATGGAGAAAACCCGTCATTCATTTTTATTTAATAATGCAGCAAATTCAAGCACAGTATCAGCGTTAATGCTGCAAAATGAAAATTTACGAAATTCTATATATGAAACTTTTCTCTACATGATATAAACTCACAGTCTTCCGAACTCTTAGGAAAAAAAAAGCAACAGGTGTGCAGAGTATGTTTTAATTTAAACCAAGTATCACTGTTTTATGTAATGTAATGTAATGTTTCAATTCTATTTAAATTTCATTAATGTAATTTCAAGTCACACAATCACTTTATTAGTACACCTCCTTGTTTCTATTTGGGTGACGGTGTATTCTCAGCATTGCAGTGATACTGATGTGGTGGTGGTGTGTTATTGTGTGTTGTGAGACACAGCAGTACTGTTGGTGTTTTAAAACACTGTGCACTCTATTAGGCACATTTACCACATTGCTCCACCTTGTAGATGTAAAGTCAGAGACAGTAGCTCATCTTGTTGCACAGCTTGTCTTAGTGATCGTCTATTCCAACATCAATGATCATTGATTACAGGATGCTGGTGCCTGGACATTTTTTGGTTGGTGGACTATTTTTTGTCGAGCAGTGATACTGAGGTGTTTAAATCCTAAAGTAGCACTGCTGTGTCTAATCCACTCATACCAATACAGCACACACTAACACAACACCAAATCAGTGTTACTGCAGTGCTTAGAATGATCCATCAACTAAATAGGACCTGATCTGTGGGGGCCCTGACCATTTGAAAACAGAGTAAGTGGGACTAATAAAGAGAAACAGATCAACTGAAGTCTGTGATTTATTGTTCTTTGATATGGTAAGTGAAACTGATCAATCAGACAGTGAGTGCAAGTAGGTGACCTTAATTATTTCTCAATGCATAATGCTGTACAGGCACAACAGGGGGTGCTGCAGTCCTGTTAGGCAAAATGTAAGTTTTACAATCCAGAATTCCAGAAGTTCATTGCAAAGAAGCTCACAATTAAATTAATGCATTTACACTCAGCACGACAGCTTGTTATATTTGGTTCAATTAGATTCAAACTCAGACAACAACTTAGCTTTCTGTCTGGAAATAAAGCTTAGTTAGTGCTACCTAATTCAGAGACGCAATTACTTAAGGTCAAAGCTGGTCTTAAAGCAATGTATAAAGGGTAATGTTTATTGCCAGTTCACTGCTGGCTGTCTCGTACTTCTGTTTGGCTGACTGATTCTTCCCACCACGGTTGCTTTTCAACCACGACCTCAGTAGTTCCGCTTTAGCCTCAGTGAAGCAGACGTGTCTGTGCCGGGCACAGTACTGCGGTGACTGGTTCTGACCAGCTTTCAGACTTTAAACCATAATTGCTCCTTTGTGGGCATAAACAACCCAATCTCTGTCTGGCTAGGCTGACGTCGGTCAACGGAGCACCTGTTACAAACTATGACTTCCTGTTTTTCAGAGATATCATGAACCCTACAGTGGACCCTGAAAACATTTAGGAAGCATGCTGAACCCTCATAAGTTTACTTCAACGTTTGTATGTATTTGAATGAAGATGTTTTCTTGCTCTGTAACTTTCTACTGAATGTTAAAAAGTTTAAGAAGCAGCAAAGCCAGCTTGCGTTAGTTTCAGAGCACCTTACCTGAGGACTTGCGGAACAGCAAACATGAAGGCATCGTGGACCATTAGACACAGCGTTCCGGACAGAAAGTAAGGCCCAAAGTTTCGAGCAAGTGTCCGTAAAAGGCAGAAACCTGAGCTTTGCTCTTTCTGCAGCTTCCTCAGGAGCTG